>UFQX01001618.1:369752-610143 GCA_900497675.1 Arapaima gigas | reverse complement strand
ACCGAACCCCCCCCCCCCCCCGTTCAGTTTCAATCTTCTCCCTTTTTCACTTTCAGTTCTCTTTGCACATTTTCATGCAAAATTTGATGAGATCTTTTGCTGAATTTTAGTAGTATATAAACTGAGTCTAAGAGACCAAAAAGTAGCACCTGTGTTGTTTTATGTATTTTCCTTTCTGTGACGCATAATGCAAGGTGTGGAAAAAAATAGCATTTTGTTCAGCAAAGGTTCTTCAGTGTGGGAAGCACTTTCCAATCTGAGAAGCAGCCTGTGAATCACGTTCATGTCAGTTCTTTGATTAACCCATTTCGTAACTTTGTTTTCTCATCATGCTAACAGTCACTTACTTGCATATTTGGGATCGTTGTCTTGTTGCTTCTCACAGGCTGATTGTCTCACATCCTCCTTCAGAATTTTCTGATGTGAAGAAGAATTGATGGTTCTTTCACTGACAGCAAAGTGCACAGGTCCTGGAGACCATCACATTGCCACTGATGCTAGCAGATTCTTCCTCTGAGGCCCCAGATTTGGTGTTCTCCACATCTAACCGTGGCCATGTTGTCCAAAAAGTTTTAAATAAATAAATAAATTAATTAATTAATTAATTAAATTAATAAAGTTTTCCAGCCTGTCGGAAACACCTGTATGACTGTGAAGCCCTGAGCTGAGCAGGGTCAACATGGTAAATAAACAGTTACCTCAGTAGAAAAGACTGAATATGGTTGTGAATGTGGTGTTTATACCACGGTGCAGTGTGTACAGCACAGCACATCTCACGTTAGTCACCGCGTTACAGGGGAGGTGAGAGGTTCACAGCCCCACTTCAGCTGTGTTGAATAAAGGGATAAGGACATGTGTCAGGAATACGATCCAACTTACAGCCGATATGACACATCACAGTTGGTTCCCAACACGGTCGGAAGAGCAGGACAGCCTGGGTTCTTTCACAGCTCTGTAACCACTAAAATACTGTTACACACCCTATATATAGTACTGTTACAGCATTTAATAGAAATAGAGAATAGCACATGTAGTGCAAACGGTGAGTGAAACAGGCAGGACATGAAGATTTCTGGTCTGATGTGTGCCAGAGTACGGACCCCCAGCACAGATGAAGCAATTTGGCTTTGCGGACAGCAGAACCTTTGTTGTGGTGAATGTCACAGGTCATCAAGGCTGAAATAATTCTGACTGCAGTTTTTACTGCTTAGCTGAGTTCAAAACGAATCATCCACTCTGGGACACATCTATCATTTTGTTTTAAAGACATTTATTGAAAATACCATTTAGTTCTGAGAAGACAGGGCTCTCCTGAGGAGCAGGAACGACAGAGGAACAGTGAGAAGACCATTCCGCCTGCTGGCCGAAGGCACAGAGCAGCCCGGCGCTGCCTCGCTATAGTTTGGTTGCCCGGCAGCTGGAGGCCACTGCTCAGAAGAGGCCTGTGGGGGGGGGGGGGGGGGGGGGGGGGGGGGGGGGTCAAAGCAAGTAACCCCCGGCGGGGACTGTNGGGGGGGGGGGGGGGGGGGGGGGGGGGGGGGGGGGGGTTGGATGGGGACAGTAGGGAGGACAGAGCTAGGCGCTCAGGGGATACAGCAGCCCTGTTCCTCCTGCCCCCTGGGGGCAGCTCACATAGTCAGAGTTAAAAATAATATAGTCGCCTTTCTGTGGACAAACAGAATGTTGTTATAAAATATAGAGCCATTCGTTGTCCTGGGGTCAGCACTGCCCACCCCCCACTTACAGCCAGGGTGCACTACCAGACACATGGATCACGTTCCTCTAGACCAGGGGAAAACAAAAAAGCAAAACAGTGGACAGACAGACAACTAAGGCACTGCTCCTTGTTCCTGGGGACTGATATGGTACAACGATATAAGGTAATGCGACCAAAAGAAGACCTGCGGCGCTGACCAAGTTGGCTGTTCTGCAGCACTCGCTCTGCTGTCATCCAGGAAAAGGACTCGGAGCAGAAACCATAGGAGGAAGGAAGAAGGGACTTAATCACACACTGGGACACTGTACGTGATTCTGCATCTGTCCATTGAAGAAATCACTGTCCTGAACAGTGATGCACAGGGGCCCCTCAGGCAGAGCTAGGCAGGGGACTGTCTCCCCCCCTCAGAAACAGAGCAGGCGGGATCAGGTAAGCAGCCAGTGACAGTGGCAGTCAGTAGACAGGAGTGAGTGGCTGGATGCACGCGAGGGAGGCGACTCGTGCCCATGGTAACCTCTCCCTGCTTCCTGTGAACGGAAACCTTTAAACACCCAAGTCATTTGCTTCAATTAAAAACCCCGTGAAAAGGGGAGTAAAGACACTGGTAGAAATATGCAGCTTTCGTTCATGTGTCAATTGTGTGAATCTTTCAGTGGTAGTTTGCTCTGCTGTGTCTCAGAGAGTCATCATGGGTGACAGATGTATGTCAGATCCAGCTTCTCAAAACCACTTGTTAGTAAAGCAGATGTGCAACACTGCTGAAGATGAAAAACCTCTCGATTCCTTCTTTAAAATGGACAGCAAATGTACGAGATTCTTCACGTATGTATGAAGACGACATAAAACTCTTCATGTTGGTCGTATGATTCAGTCCTTGATCCTGAAGTAATATTTAGATTGTAACACTGAAGTGATACAAAGTGTGGCCAAGAAAGGCAGGATTGGAAGATTGTTTTCCGCAGGAACACCCAAAAGAAATGTGTGTAGATGCCAGTAGCGGTAGGTAAAGTAAATAGATGCTGGAAAGATTCTCTTAAATGTAAGATGTATGATGGCAATAGGGGGTATGAATAAAGAACCCATCTAAGGCAGCTGTAACACCATCATTTGGCCTCAATGAGCACTGGAGCCAAACAATGGTTTGAGTTCTATATAATTATATGGGAGATGATGTTCCAGACATTTGGTAACTGGAACTAACTGTGACATCAGACACGAGTTCTCCACAGCATCTGTGGTCCTCCTGAAAGATTATGGATACAGGGATGGTTTGTCCAGATCTTCTTGAAAAACCGAGTCAGTCTCAATGCAGCTTATTGTCTCAATTTTTCTTTGCTTTCCCAAAAAAATTTTGAATTTGAAATGGATCAGACACCCTTCACAACCTGTATGAGGCACCTAGCTGTTCCCAACCTCTTCCCTGCTGAGGACATTCCCCTTGATCTCGGGATCAAACAATGAACGGATGCTATCTAAATTCTTGGTGGGTCATGTGCTGTTCCGGCAGAGGGGCCACCCACACGCTGAGTGGCTTGCTGCATGAGTCCTGCAGCAGCCTGGAAGGAATTGCTAGATTAGGTCCGCACTGGGTGAAGATCCCACTCTAGGCTGCCGGGGTCCTGATGAGGGGTACTTCTTCCTGGCAGAAGGGAAGAACATCAGTGAATCGCCAGCCAGCTGACAGCAGACCAATTCAGACAACAGAGACGTAGTCAGAGGACTGCAGTTTCAAGTATCACAGGGGCTCCTGCTGTGGTGCCTCGAGAAGCTACTGTCAAAGATTAAAACAAAAGCTAATGTACAAATTATAAAACAATTCAATATTATAATGCTGAGTTTTGTTTGATAGCTGGATCCCACTTCTGGTCTTGGTGGAAAATAACAAATATGAAACATATTTTTTCCTTCTCTGGAAAACGTAAAAAACATGTAATAATTAAGGTGTCACTCAAGTATTTTTTCAAATTGATGTACAGTTTACTACTAATTAACTGATTTATGCTGCACAAAAAACCAAATGAAAGGAAAAATATGCAAAGACCGAGTTTTCAAATCACTTGTCTAGGTAAACAGTCCCAGAAGCAAGGAGAACAAAAAACAGGACTATGGGTAGTCATGAATGTAGGAATGTGAGTGGGAACCTACCGTAGTGGAGGGTAGATGTAAGAAGAAGGACGGGGGGGGGGTCACTGTTTTCGGCAGACCACCTGTTTGAGGTGTAGTTCGCTCTCCGCTGCTACGATGGGCAGCTCGTTCTTCAGATGATAGTTTATCAGGTGGCTGATGCTGTCAAACAGCATGTCCTTCGTACGGACCTGCCGAGGAAGTTTAACACAGTCTGTTTTTTCCTTTGTAGCCCTTCTTGTGTCACCTGGGTCACTGTCTTACAGGAAGACCCTTGATCTCTAAGCCACACTTAGTTTTGTGACCCTGAGTAGCACATTCTGCTCTAAAATGCCTTGGTAATCTTCAATACATTCAAAGCTCCCAGCACAAGAAAGAGTAAAGGAGCCTCAGAGTATTATGAGAAATCCACTATATTTATCTGTAGATAGGCTGTACCTATCAGCACACACACACACACACACACACACACACACACACACACACACACACACACACACACAAATGTACTGTGTGCAACCTGTAAGGAACATGCTTTACCAATATGCTTACAGTAAATGCCAGCCGTCAGCACAAACTTCAAAAACTGCTAAATATAAAATATTAAATATTTTCATTCACACGTGTGAAAATGCCCAAGTCAAAGAACGTATCTTGGGCTTTACCTGTTCTTAAAGGTTTTCGCTATACGTCAAAATTTAAGGAGCTGACCAAATTGATTTATCCTCTTATTTAGTCAGTTTAGTTTAGATTATACAGTGTTAAGACTGGAAAGTGCTTATGAGAGCCAGAGAGAGAGCCTACATTCCAGGACCACGCTGAAAGAAAGCTGACCTAAAGGTACTCAAAGGCACACTTTTTGAAGATGACGTGCAGTTGACTGTAATGTTCTTGCTGGAGGCTTCCTTTCTTCTGTGTACAGCGACCAGCACAAAGCAGCCCCTTCAGAACATGTGCTCACGAGGACTGAAGCTTACACTGGAAATCACTGGGGTCATTAAACTCTTCACAGCCCCCAACATGAATCACTACAGCTCTTTCCATCTTTCCCATCAATCTTTCTAATAAAACAACGCAATTAGCTAATGAGAACGTCCTTCTTCACTGCAGTCAATAACAGTGACTGGTGCAAAATAGTGGCTGAGTGTACCCAGCGTAGCAGCTCACACTTGGAGACCGAAATGAACCAAATAATACAACTATTTTAATTAGTTTCATTATTCTTATTACTACAAGTAGTAGAATAAATATTTGGCTAAAATGATTTACATATTTACACAAACACATCATGACAAAACCCACTTTGACACTACAGCCAGTTCTCCAGCCATCAGTTCATGTGGGGGATGATGGTGCAGAGGAAAAGTACGAAGCCAGGATGACACAGCATGAAGTCATGGACCCACCCTGCCAACAGTTCAGGCTGCTGCTGGTGGTGGTGTAATCAAGCATCATTTTGTGCTAGAGAAGCAAACTGGTCATAATTTACCATCTTCTAATGGCTCCTTCCAACATGATAATATACAATGTCACACAGCACAAGTCACCTCACACTGCTTCCAAATCTGCAGCAACTATGTCAACAAGGACCAGAATCTGAGGAATTTTTCCATTACCTAGCTGAATCCATACCACAAATAATTCCGAGGGGGGAGGAGGGGCGTTCCTAATAAACTGGCAGGTGAGTGTATATGTGCATGTGGGCACATGTATGTGAACTGTCCTTTCTGCATGCTTTAGTGAAGCCCCGTATTCAGGTGGCAGCTGAGGACCAGGATTAGGCTCAATTAGCCAACTGTTGCACTTACCACGCCCTCGGGGTCCACAAGCAGCAAGTGTTTGGGGAGGCCACAGTGCATCCCTGTGAGGACGTACTGCCCTGGGTTGGTGGCGCTGTCACGCACTAGAAAGTCACCATCTCGTGCCAGCAGCCTTTCAGCGTCGCGCCGACTCATGCGGCCATGGTACCAGGCCTCACGGCGCAGCTGCTCCTCTGTGGGGGCAATGGGGGCGCGACGGCGTGGTGGGCTGGGCCACCGGTCCTCCAATATGCACACGCCCACCGCCTCATGAAGCTTCAGGGCATCCTCAAAGGGCCCTGCAAACAAACCACTGACTGTCAGGACAGAGCAGCCCCTGGCCCAACCTGAGTGGTTAGCATGTTCTTAGACTTACGCATGTCAAAGATGTCCTTCTTAGGGCTTTCTGGCCCACAGGCCCCTTGGACTCTGTCATCCCCTCGTTCCAGACCCTCCAGGTTCTGAGTATTAACATACAGGTGCTCCTCGTAGTCTTGGCTCCCCTGAGGCTGGCCATCTGCCCGCAGGTACCCATCTGACGTCATGCCTGCGCATCACACAGAACACCCACTCCTGAACCCTCTCCACAGTAAACCCCGCTGTTATCCTGCGCAGTGAACAGCTGATTGTGGCATCCAGAAAATTTCTCCTGTACTGGACGCTGCAGGACACCTGTGTGGTGTAGTAGGGAGGGCTGGGGCCCCACAGCTCCTGGGCCGTGGTTTTGGATGTGGTGTTGAATGCGGCTCAGTCAGTGGAGAGACTGTATGTTTTCCCCATGTTTACACAGATTTCTTCCAGGTGCTTTGGTTTTTTCCCCCACAGTGCAAAGGTGTGTTTGAGGGAAACGTGTGAATCTAAACTGCCTTTCGTGTGTTAGTATGTGATACAGCTACAACAGACTACTGAATTCTGCCTTACACCCTATGATTCCAGCATAAGCTCCAGACCACCAGGGCCCTGAACTATAACAAAAGGTTCTGGACAACGAATGAACACGTGTGGTGTGTGTACAAAACACCACTACATACAGTCTGCTAGAACATTTATTACTTTTTGTTTATTTTCTTTAGCAAGACTGTCAGAGTAGTTGACGTTTAAGGATTTCTGTTTACGTCTAGGACTGTTATACAGAATACAGTCAGTTGCTGTACTATCACACGCCACATGGGGTCTTACCTGAGCTGCCGCTGTTTTCTGTGTCCCAGTGGACCTCATAGCATAGCTGTCCTGAAGGGTAGGAAGTCTCTCTCCTCGACGGAGATCCTGACTAACAGAGCAGATGCCAGGCAAGCACATCACAACGAGGGTCATTTAAGGTATTGAAACTGCTTTCATCCTCTTTGGAGGAACAGGCCTACCTTGCTTTGTGGCTGTGTGTGCATGTGGCCTAACAGGGCCCCAGGGGGTCTCAGTCTAGAGTCAACCACCCCACCAACAGGGGGCTCCTTCCCAGGAATGCTGTTGTAATAGTCATGCTCTGAGGCATCTTCATCATCACCCCACGCTGACTCTTCTGTCCTGATGGTCCTACAGCCAAAAAGATACGAATAGCAAACAGGGTTCTGATATGAGAAGGGAAACCAAACATATAAGTAAGTAATAATTCTTAAACCGTTGGCTACTTTTCACTGTTGCTCAGGAACAGATTTGAAACAGGGACAACAATGGTGCTATTCTTCACAAAAAAACTACAAAAAAGGTACATCTGTCCTGCAGCAAAGCTAAGATTAGATCTCCCACAGGATTTCATGCAGTTTTAAACAGAAGCAACAGATATTTTTAAGAATAATATTTTTATTTTCTGAAATGGTGTTTCCTTCATGCAGCGTGTGCTTCTCGTGTGGTTTCATGGTGGATGTGGACCTGTAGCCCCACCTGTCTGACGTGGGGATGGCTTTGGGCGGACTGTGCAAGTACTGCTTGAACTGTAGCTCAAAGGCTTGTCCGATGGTGCTGATGACACTCTGGGCCAGGCCATCGCAGCACTCCAGGATGTGACAGGCTTAGGGTGGGGTCAAAAGGCAACATGCACGTAGATTCACGTGAAAGGCAAATTCCAGTGAAACGCTGCACAAATACATCATTCAGAACTGAATAAAAAACTGATTCGAGGATCCAGACACTAACCTCTCTGATTGACTGGATCTTTGGCAACATAGGCGACATAATCTGGTGTGTCCTGAAATGCAACACCACACAACATAACAACTTTAACTTGACTCAGGGCAACTGCAGTTAAAATACTAGAAGTCAAATTTCACCCCATGGGTAAAATGGTGGTGGCGGTTGCACTTGAATGGTGCATCCTCACCGTGTCTCCTCCAGAAGCAAAGGAGATGGACTGCATGGGGTGGTGTGCGATCACCTGACACAGAGAGCAGAACACAGTCCTGAGTTGGACAACAGAACAGCACCACTGGGCAGAATGTCATGGTCTCTATGTTCTCCAGGCCTCGGTACAGACTCACAGGCATCCAGCATGGATGTTTCTCCCTATAAACACTGAGTTGACAGTTTATTAGGTACACCTATCTAGCAGTGTGCTGTGGCATGAATTCTACAAGTTGCTGTTGAGCAAGAATGTTGCACCAAGCAAAATTGATTGTGTTGTGTAGTTACTGCAAACTGGATGACTGCACTGTCTTGCAGCAAACAGCCCTTTCCAGCTCATCCCAAAGATGCTCAATAGGGATGAAATTCAGTGACTGTACAGGCCACTCAAGCAATGAAAACTTGGTGTCATCTTTCTGGAACCATTCAGTGATAATATGTGGGTTGTGGCTTTGTGACATAGTGCATAATAATGCTGGAAGTGTCCATCTGTGGACCAACTTTAGACATTAAGGGATGAACTTGGTCAGCAATGATGTTTAGCTATACTGTGCCATTCAGACATTTTTCAGTGGGTATCAGGGGGCCTAATGTGTGCCATGAGAACATTCTCCACACCATCACACTGCCACCACCAGCCTGTACTGTTGACATGAAACAGGACGGCTCCATGGAGTCCAAGTTCTTATTCTTCTGTCAGCACAATGCAAAAGGAATCTGGATTTAGCTGACAAGGCAACTTTTTTCCACTCCTCAACGGATCAGTTTTGATGCTCCTGTGCCCACTGGAGATGCAATTTCTTCTTCTATGTTGACAGATTTGGTACCCAGCGTGGTACCAATCAGTCCGTTTGGGACAAAATGTGATAAGTGGTGCATTCTGAGGTGACATTCTGTACAGCGATGTCCAATTCAGATGCAATTTGCCTGGTCGTGGCCCGTCTGCTTGCTCACATGACAAGTTGTTTATGTCTATAGGGTTGCCAGTCACTGGAGCTTTTTTGGTTTTTGCATCATTGTTGGTAAACCCTTGAAACAGGTGTGTGTGAAAAGTCCAGGATGACACCTGTCTGGGAGATGCTAGAACTGGGATGCATAGCACCATCGATCAGGCCATCTTCACAGTGATGAAGGTCACTCTGAGTATCACTCAAAGCCACTAATGTTTTGCCCAGTTCAACGCTCAGCTGAATACTAACTGATTTTAGAAATGCTGGTCTGCTTGATTTATGCCTCACACCACAGCAATACACAATTTGTGTGATGGATGTACCTTATAAACTGACACCTATGCATATATTATGAATAAAATTAACAATAATGCTAAAAGACACTGTGTAATCCAAAAACATGAGTCAAAATATATGTGATTTTTAATTAAATAATAACTGGCTATTGCACAGCAAACTGATATGGCTAGTTTGTAAGGTTAGTTTATGGGTAATAGTGAGATATACAGTACTGTGCAAAAGTCGTAGGCACCTGTGGGAAAAATTCTATAAAGTGTGGATGGTTCCAAAAATAATGCCAAGAATACTTATTAATCAACAAACCTTCTAAAAAGTGCAGTAGACAAAAAAACCTCAATCAAATCAATATTTGGTGTGACCACCCTTTGCCTTTAAAACAGCATCAGTTCTCTTATGCAAACTTGCATGCAGTTTAAGGTGGAGGTTGGTAAGTTCTTCCAAACATTTTGAGAAACTGGCCACAGTTCTTCTGCAGACTTTGACTGTCACTGCATGTCCTCCGAGACTGACTTGATCATATTAAGATCAGGGCTCTGTGGGGACCATACCATCTGTTGCGGGATTCCTTCTTTTTGCTGAAGATAGTTCTGTATGACTGAGATTGGGTGTTTGAGGTCATTCTCAGGCTGCAGAATGAATTTGGGACCAATCAGAAACCTTCCTGATGGTAGATAAGAATCTACCTGTACTTCTCAACAGACATTGAAGTTGCATGCCTAAGACTTTTGCACGGACCTGTATATGTATATGGTGTTGTATTGTATCTATCAGGCCGATTTTGTTTATGCAACTCAGTAGATTTCACTCTTGCTATAATCATACTGTAGAATTAATCTTTTTTTGCATACTGTTTCCCGCATAACTGACAGGCAGTTGCTCGACACATTCATCTTCCCTGGAAGACGACACAAACACCAACTCTACTCAGCTGTTCCAACTTGTGCAGTACCAAGTAAAGCCATGCTGGGCAGTTCAAATCTCTGAGGTCAGGTGCCAGTCTGTGCCAAGAGGTGCTGACCTGCCGTGTTGTGGGGATCAGGAGACTGAGCCCCTCAATGGAGATGCTGACAGCAACGCTCATCCCTGCAAAACGGAGGTTGCTCTTCCCCATGATAGACTGAAGGGCTTTGTTATTGGCCTAGGATAAAGAAATGATGAAAAGCCTGAGTCACAACTCTGTTTTATTGTCAGTTCAATCTCACACAGTCATGCTTTGAGAATCCTCCTCAGTCAAGGCCCAACTTACCTTCTTCTTCCAGGCACCTTTAACTCCAGGTACTGCCTCATATAACTTGTTGATGGCTTCCCTAGGAGACAGCATATGCAGTGAGTGAAATATAAAAGTAGAGTAATCTTTGGAATAGTACATTTGCTCTGAAGTGAACTAGGACATTGTAAATAGGAAGAAAAACACTCAAAATAAGAAATTTGCTTTCACATTAATGAAGTGATATCTGTTTCTGGAGACCTAGAAAAATTAGGGTGTTCTCCTTTTAATGAAAAGAGATTTATTTTTTGTCACACTTTGTCACATTGTGTTACCCCAGTCAGATGCCATAACATCTGAGTTTTCAACAGATTTCAGTCTCAAGCGGTATAACAGCAGTGTAACAACTTATCATGTATTTGGAGACCCAAAATGTTGTCAATAGTTGTGGAATTGCACACAAACTGGCTTGAACACTGGGGGACACACCTCTCCCCATTACATCTATGGGGATTGTTTATGCAACGATTTTCTCTTTCTGCTGTATTGCAACAGATGATGGCAGGGTTTAAAGAAGTGGATTTACGACCACAAGGGTTCAAGTTCAAATGCACTGAGCTTATGTATGCAACACAGCCCAGCACAGTAAAACTGACAAGTGTTAAATCACCATTTGGGAAAAAAAACAAGTAAAAGGCAAACTCTCTCAGAGGGTATGCCAATTTTATAATATGTGTGTTAATTTTATTGAATAAATTACTTATTCTGAATGTACAGAGCCTTGCAATAGTATACAGGCCCCTGACTAATTCTCTAGTTTTAATTAATCACGCATTGTACATCAAAATCTCTTTCTCTGATGTTATACTCCAGAGCATTGTAACTCAAAATTAACTATTCTGAGCAGATATGGCTTTTATGAAGGAAATTAAAGAAAAATAAAAAAAATCTGTTTGTAGTATTTAAGCCACACACTTTAATATTTCATGTAGCCACATTTGATGACAGTAACAGTTTTAAGTTTTTTGGGGAAAGTATGCAACAGCACACTGTTTAGAAGTGATTTTGGCCAATTATATTATGAGCATTTGTTTCTGGTTGTTCAAGCTTGTTCGATGACCCGTGGACCTCAGTATTTACAAAGTGCCAAAGATTCTCCAGGAGACTGAGACAGGAATTGAACAGGGCCACTGAAGGACAGTTAGGCAGGTTCTCTTGCAGTATTTCCCTGTATTTTGCAACATCCATCCTTACTTACATTTTACCAAGATCCCCAGTCCCAATCAATAAAAGGCAGCCCCACGGCATGATGCTGTCACTTCACTATCGGATTAGTACTTCTTCAGTCATGGGAAGTGTTAGGTTTGCATGACATATGGAGGTTGATTTTTAACTAAAAAGCCCCATCTTGGTGTTGCCTGAAAACCTTTTCCTATACTGCAGCAGGGTAACTTTCATGCTTTCTGGTAAAGTTCAGAAGGGCTCTCAGAGACCTGTTTTTGTACCATCTGCTAATATGCAAACTTAATACTGAACACTTTTTAAGGTACTGTACATGGGTTTATTAAGCAGTCAGCTGTTCTTTTATTATGCTCTCTAAGATGTTAATGTATGCCTGTCTATTTGCCTAGATTCTACTACCTGTGATGATCTGTTCTGGACCAGTATCACGGCTGGTAACAGCTCCCTTTGTCAAGAAGGTCACAGGGATCAAGTGGCTTGTTAATATTTTAGAATGAAAGACATTTTAAAAGTATCTTACCCATTTCAATTAAAGACTATGACAAACAATTACTTTGTAGTAAATGCATATAGCAGTACTGGGCAGCATGAAGAGCAGCAAAGTGTTCTGGTAAAGGACCAAACTTATAACGTCAGTTTTAGTGCTTTTGGGGCCAGGAGACACCTTATAGTTGTACCCCTCAGCCAGGAACTTGACCTGAATTATTCCAGCTGTATAAATGTGAGAAAATGAATCGTGGGTTTGGATTAATGCAGGTAAGCAGCAAAATGAGATGAATAAATGAACGGCTCTTCCAAAGCTGTTGAGAAACTTAAAGAGGAACTGAATTTCTGCAGTATTTCGGTGAAGTTTGAGTACTTTGTTTAGTCTCTTTTTGTTTCCTGCTCACCAAGGCCCACAATACAATCAGCCTGTTTTCTGGATGACTGGATGAAATCAGCTTTAAAACCTCAACCATTAGACAAAGGCCCCTTGCTTAGACTACATACAGTTACCCAGACACCAGTAGTAGAACCAGTGCCACATCCTGTGCCATCAAGTTCTGATGCTTTAAGCATGGTATGTTCTCCAAAACATACCAAATGTAACATTATTTCTAATTGTTCTTTTAAATAATTTAATATTAAGTGTGATGATGACTGCAAAATGCAATAATTGTGAGATAAAAGTCAGATGTAATCCCTGCTTACATCAGCTCCTCTGCTTATGTTCTTTAAAGGTCTTAGAGCATCATCATGTATATTTTTTGTTTTAGCAAAAAACTGTTACATACCCTAGTGATTTGCCATGCCTTTATTATTTCACTAAGGTAAACAGTCCTTTTGTGTTGGTTGGTTGGTTGTTTTGTTGGGTATTCCCTTCCCCCCTCTCTGCTCACACACTCTTACCAGCACTGTACATCTACATGGGTTGCTGCAGCTTTCTACAGTCATTAGGCCCTATCATCAATAATACATGTCTCTATCACTCCATCTCTGCTGCACCCCCTGCACTTAGCGCCCGTGGTGCACGTGCCTCAGATTACAGCTCATCGATCTGCCAGAGATGAGGGACGGCCTGTACCGGTTTCTCTGGTGCTGCTGGACTGGCCCCCTGCAGGCTGCTACGCAATTCTTTATTGTTGTGCATGTAATCAAGGACACACCTATGCATTTTTATGTGTATGCAGACTGAAACACACCGTATAAGGACACACACGAAGGCCATCTGGATGGCCAGCCATACTGGAGGTGTGGATGGCATCCTTTGTAAAGAGTGTGAAACATGAGCACAACAAATGTCAGCTGTAATGTAAAATACTGGTAGCAGAAATTATGCATGTATTATGTATGAATAAAATAAATCATTAGCCATTTCATACATACCCCATCTGACATGAACATTAATGACTTAGATATTTTGTTCAGTTCTTGACTTCTCTACCTGTTAGACAACTTTCTATTAACCTATATTAGTTACATTTAAAATTCTGTCAGAGGTTTCTTACCACTGAGTAAAATTCGACCCATATCACAACTTATACATTTGTACTTGTCTTTCTGTAAGCCAGTTTATATAACAGCAGAAGACAGTGACTTAGCATATGTGTATTTAAGCGCACATGACACATTTAATTCATTTTACTGTAGGTATAATACATTGTGTTGTTCTATTCTTACAACAGATAATTACTCTGCTGCCTTGACATGAGCGATGGGATTAACTGAAAGCATACCTGGTCACCTGTGTCCGAGTGTTGAAGTCCAGAGATCGCATTGACTTGAGCACTTCAATACAGCCCATATACTGGAAAGAAGAAAAGGTGCACTGAGTCACTCTAAAGTAAGCAGACAAGATGTGTATTTTGAAAAATAAAAATATAGAAGGATTAGGCTGCTGACAAAGGATTCTATCAGTTTCATTCAATGTCATTTTTTGGTTTTGGATTCCATCATTTATTAAATATTGCATGACTATCTCCTGTCTCTCCACTCAGGAATAAATTATGTGGCAAAAATTAATTTCTAGGTATTTCTCACAGGGATATTGTTACTACTAGTCTGAACTAGGGGTGGGAGGTTATGACATCCAGGACTTAGCAGAGCGTTCCGCATGGGGATGGGGGTTGTTGGAGCTGTACAGATGTGCAAACACCACTTTGGTGGCAGCAGAAACACATAGAAAGTCATATGACAATTTACTTATTTTTTTATTTATGGTTTTGAATGCCATTATCACACTTGTCCATTTCACGAGTTAGCAACATTGTAGTTCGAGAAAAGAAAATTATTCTTAAAAAAAACTCAACCCTCTTCCCCTCTTTTACAAAAAGGTCACAATACCATGTTAGCAGCTTGTAAACTCACTTCAAACTGCTGTCATTATGCATATTTTGCAATGTCACTATTACAGTTTCCTCTTCCTCTAAGTGGTGGTTCCTTTCCCACAATGGTTACAAAGATCCGTATTACAATCGTATCAAAAGGTTGGATATACCCCACCACAGATTCTCTCTTCATGTCAGCAAAGGATACTACAGCACATATACAGAGGAAAATGAGGGTGTTAAGAAGTTCCAGCAGAACGACTGCGAGTGTAATATTTATTCATGCTCACACTGCAATATGGCAGGCAGGGAGCAGAAAATGCATGAGGACCAGCAATCGCTGAACCAACAAGGACATTTCCAGGCCTGCAGATACCAGAGGGCCAGCTGCTGTGAACTAATTTTGGTTGTCGTTTTATCGTGTTTTGTTTTATTTCAGCGGGACCCTGTGGACTAGCTGCGATGATGTCATCGAGTTTTGAGTGCAGCACGGAACACCCACACCCACACACAGGCGAGCATTAAGATGCGCACATCAATAAACGCTAGCAGATGCACCATCCATAACACCACGTTGCCAGGACATGCTCACACTCCCCCAGTTCTTCAAAAGAGCATTTTACCCTGACATCATGTCGTCATTTTAGCCCAAATTATTTAACTCTGCTTGCAGTTTTGTTTATTTATTGAGAATCTTTCCGCTATCTGATCAAGCCTGGACCATGTGGTATTAGGGTATTTGGCTTGTCCAGCTGTCCAGCAAACACACCAAGGTTTTGTGCGTCTGCAGCACAGGACATTGTAACAGATGGAAAACAGAGAAGTGCTTCATCACACAGACAGTTTTTCCCTTTCACTTAATTTAAGGTTTTCTGTCATACATACTAATAGTGTGATACCACACCTGAATCAGTGTGACTGTCGTAGTGCACCACATGAGACTGGACTTGAGAAATTCAAAGGTGTGAAGTGTGTTTACACCACATCACTGCTTCACTATTAAAGTGCACTGGACTTGCAAGTCTTTGAGTCGTTTCCAAGAAATTGCAAAAGAAACCTAGTTACCTCAGGAAACGCTCCATAGCGACAAGATCACATCTGCAGCAATACGTTTTAGGAAATAGACGTCAAAGAAATGCACTGCATTTGGTGTCAAATGCTTATCTTTAAACAACACTGGCAGGGACAGACTGCTTCCTGCGCACTGGCAACGTGGTATTGTTTTTATAACTGCCATTCTCCTTGTATGGCATCTGAAGTGACGATTGAGTTTCACAAGCGCATTGCAGTGTCGGCCTGAGGGAGTCGCGGCCTCCAGTGAGGCGCACTAGTTCAGGGTCAAATATCTGCCAATTTGCCCTGACAAAAAGATTCTTTTTTAATGACAGCGGAGGCCAGCAATTTAGACACCTAAAAATATCTGTTGTGTAATTTCATACGAAAATCTAAAGCATCCCCTACATTTCAGCTGTCAGCTGTACACTGAAACTTGCAGTAACACCATTCCTTTATTTTCTGAATTCTTTTGCCTTTCTCCTTTAAATAATTTTAAATGGGAGTTAAAATGATCAAGTTTCTGTATGAATGACACTGAGGTTCGCGACTAAGTTCTGTTCAAAGTGCATGTTTGCAGGAACAACTGCTCCTTCCATGATGCTTGGTGTTAATATGGCTCCACTGTAAGCTCCTGTTTCTCCTGCTTCTCCTCCGTCTCATGTGATACAAATGAGTGTAATTAAATTCAACTGAATGCAGGAATGAATGGTGCCTGTATAACGCAATTAGAGTGCTGCTCTCAGGCCCAACTGCCGAGCCTCTTTATTGGGAAGCCTTTCTACAGGGGCCATCATTGACATTGGTGACAAGCAGTCGGTCTCCGTTCATAACCTCTTCTGAAGCAAAAGCATAACTGGTGTCTCCGCACAATGCTTATTCCCAGATGTCGAGGCGTATTCGTGTTCGCGTTTCACGCACTGAAATTATTATTCCACTCGCTGTGTTTTGATCACTCGATAGCATTTCACAGAAAAAAACTGCATTTGCCAATTATTTTCAGAATTTCGCCTAAAGCTAGCAAATTGACAGTGCCTGCAGACTTAGCAACTGAGGGAGAAAAAATAGAATATGCAGGTCGCAATCACACCCCGGGGTGCACACAAATACACCCACAAATAAATTCATTTTGCCCAATGTTATTTTCAGCAAAAGTGAGGTATTATTTTCTACTAAACATATGAAGTGATGCGCAACCCAAGACATCTGCTGGCGCATATATAGCCTGTACTGCAGGCACAATATGTAGCATCTACGGTACACACAGATAAAATCAGTTCCATCCAGTCAGATAAACCCTAAATAAACAAGCAAAGGGCAGTAAAGGTACCTTTGTACTATTTGCTGGGCAGGGAAAAGTGAAATATCAAAAGACCCTGAGTAAAAGAATAAATGACCACTACAAAAGGACGCCTTTTGCTTTCTCTAGTATACACAAGCATGTACTCCACAGACAGTTTTAACTCCCAGCTGTGTGTCTCATAAAGTAAAAATATGCGAAAGCAAACCACTGGCAGAGCTCGTTTTCACCGGCACTGGCTCACTAAAGCGCAGGGAAGCACGGCTGATTTAACAGCATTTCTTTCTGCCTTTAAAAGCAACATTCCCCTATTCCCCTTGCCATGATACTCACTGGTGCTATACTGTCGTATCGTACAGGAACATTGTTTGGCTATGAGGGGAGATGATGTAGTTAGTCAGTCATCAGTTTAGACTTTCTATCTTTGTCCTGCAGCAGAAATGTCTCAGCAGGGAGTAAAGCAAACAAAGCAAAACCTCACCAGTCCACACAGTAAATGAACAACGGTCACAAACACAAATACAAGATCAGGCACCCTGACTCACAGCAGTGTCACAGATGGAACTCAAAATGAAGTCCTCTCGAGCATCTTAAATTACCTGAGAAAGTGTATTAACGCATGAACAGGTGACATAATAATTGGAGCACAGAGAGCACTGAACTGCTGGGACTTACCCTGACAATATAAGAGGCCCCAGGTCCCAAGATCTTCTTGTCTGGGTGCAGCCAGCCCTGTGAGGGCTTGTGAATAAAGCTCCCTTTGTGGGTGAAGTCCTCCCCACCCAGACGCATGCCCTCCACCCTGGTTCTGCGGCTCATCCCGGGCCCAGATCCTCCAGAGGTTCCTGGGCTGCCTGAAGCCTCGGCACCTGCCGCACTGGGGCCCGTAGCACCACGTTGCCTGCTGATTGCCTGCAGGGAACACGGGGTGACACACACAGGGTCACAGGAGTTCAGGACGGCAGCCAGGCTGGCTACAGGGCCATTGAGCGGCATCCCGCTGGGCCCCAGTGGCCCCTGAGAGGCCGCTTTGCTGGAGTCCTTGCTGGAGCTAGAAGGGCTCCGGCTGAGAAGAGAATTGGAGAACTTCCAATGAGGCATCTTGGGGATCAGCATGCAGAAGGTGGTGGTCCCGTCCTGGTCCCCATCCATGCAGGGGGAATCGGCAAGAGCCTGGGCAGCGGGGGGGCTGGGCTGGCGGCCCATGGGCTGCAAGGAAGGCAGCGGCAGGGAAGGGGAGGCAGAAGGGATGACCGGCGTGGCCACCACTTTGCCGCTCATGGCTAAGCTCTGCATCAGGTCGTCGGAGGAGGTCACGGAGTCGTTGCGAAAGCGGCCATACTTTGGCTTAAGTAGCATGCCCAAGGGAGCAGTTCGACGAGAGAAGTGGGGACCGCACTCGAAAGACAAGGGGAAGGGGGGGAGGGGGAAAGGTATTCGGGAAGGAAAAAAATCTATTTATTTTCAGACTCTTCTGGAGAGCCAGGTCTCCTCGTCGGTGCTGACTGAGTGCAATCCCGTCCTCTCCTTGGCGCTCGCTCTCCTGCTTCTGCCTCTGAGCTGTCCTTTGCTTGAAGACTGGCTGCCCCCCCACTTCAACAGCCTTCCCTCGGTGATGTCATTCTGTTATTGGGAGTGTACTAACCCTGCCCTGCCCAGCTGCTCGCAGACTGCATTAGCTAAGGCACATCTGCCTAAGCCTCCCCTCCAACATGCAGACAGATGAGGCTCACCAGCGGCAGCAGCGCAGTACACATCACAGCCCGGACTCCAAGCAGGAAATGAACAGCTTTTAAAAGCATTCATTATTATATGCCCACATACACCCTTAAAGTTCAGCCCACAACCGAAATCAGCTTTGCCCTCTGTTAGTACGATTGAAGAATACATGAGAGTAAACACCTAACAAACATTACAAGATGCAACCCTGTTGTGCTTTGCTAGCAGACCAGGCGTCCATTTTTCAAAGTGGAAGTTATTAAAAACCTCCAGATTTTTTCCACATTATTTTTATCATCTCTGTACATGACTAGAAAAGCTTGCCATGAAAAGTACAGTACACAGTAGCCTCTCAGGTTCTTATTGGGAATTGGTCCACCAGAGATAACACACATACCTGACACAGTTGGTCACAAGATGACACCTGTCTGCTCAGTGCTCGGCGGGCCTGTGTGTACCAGCTTGTTGAGTGACTGCTTAAAATGGAGCAGGGACCTCCATCGATACCTGGTCTAAAGTCAGCAGGATCAGACACTGAATATTTTGCTCGCAGTGGTTGTGCAGGGTCGTGACCTGGTGGCAAGATCCTGCAGTCTTTCAAAGGCTGATGGTGAATCTACCAGTACTGCCCCAGCCACACAGTGACATTATGTTCTCTCCCCAGTAACAAACAACTACAGGAAACATTTATTACAGTACGACATTTACAGTGCCTGGCTGTGGGTGTTTGCTCTCCAGCACAAATATGTTGAAAAAAGGCTGGTCACTGGTGACTTCCAGCAGATATGCTGTCATGAATCCACTCACACGAGTGAGATTTACTGCACATGCCATTCAAAAGCTGGTTATGTCTGAGTTTTCATTACCTCGGTTTGAAACTGCGCGGGCTTTTTGGTTATCACAAAAACTGAGTTCAGAAAACCCACTTTCACATCACGTTTTGAAGTCTGTCTGAAGGCGCAATCTAGAAAACACCCCCAAGTTCAGTGAAAGATGGCAAAATAAACTGGATTAAAATGATTTTCAGTCCACTAATCTTTAGAAATCTCCATTTTACAAAAACATACAAGGGATAGTGATACTTTTAGTCTCCTCAGTCACTTAAATGAACATACCGAATGTTTATTACTATAAATACATCTAATTATTTAAAGGAAACAGTTCCATTTGGCTTGTTACTCATCATTATCACTATGTCATTGCTTACGTTTTTCCCATTGTCGCATTCATTACGATTCTAATATCGGCTTTTACGCTGCATTCACATTTATTTATTCCGCTGGGGTTTTTCTCCAAAGTGACCTTTGTAAGGTAGTGATCAGGTGTTACATCACTACATAGCTCTGGGGTCATGGCTGCCATTTTCAAGTTTAAGAAAAGTGTGACCATTTTCTAAGGACAAAGGAACTATATTCATGGAGGGAAAGAAATGGACACTAAAAGAGAATAACCACCTGGAAAGATGCTCAGTACCCTGTGTCTTCCCCCTGTTTTCCTCCCATAACTCCCATGAGGGCCATCATCCACTCCCATGGGGCCCTCGGAGCACTTAGTCTGCGTTCTCCAGCTTTCATACATGCCATTGCCCCACGTCAGCTGCGATCTCAGCCATGGGTTGCTCAGGGTTGGCATGCCTCTGAGTTACTCATAAGTGGGTTATGCACAGATTTGTAAGCCACACTTTTTCAGAGAAAACCCAACAGAAAAAATGTCTCTTGCTTTTTGTAAGAGGGCAGAATTTACCAGGAGGTCACACTGAGCAGAATGGAAAACTGAACATAGAACTAGGTTTAATAGTGCCAGTAATAAAATAAAAGGACACATATTATGCCAAGGCAGAACTGATAAAGACAACATCTCCTGAGTAGTCTTGCACACACCATACAGTTCTGGTGGTGTTATAACCATTATAGGATAATATGAGATCTAGAATGCAGGGCTGTTCACACAGGTTAAAAGACTGAAGAAAGTATTTATACTGCTTAAAATGATATACCCTGAATAAAATATCTTGTTCAGGCCAACTGATGTACCTCCCCATAACACTAAATTTTGTGCAGCACATTCATATTTGTACAGTCAGCATTGCCCTACATTAGCATGGAGATGTTTTCTAGCCTAAAACAGCATATGAGGCAAACAAAATGATTTCAGTCCATCGCCTGAGCTCAGGTGTACAAGTACTGTATATTAACCCTCTAATTCTACATTTGTGTGAGCAAAGTCTTGAACTGATATATGTGTATTACCCACCAGTGTAAGCGAAACTTTTGTAACACTCGTCAACTCAGAAACAGAGGTGTTGAAACTGAAGTATTTAAATTTATATGAGGAACTTCAGCTGTAACATTGCAAAATACACTTGTCCTGAACTGAAAATGAATCGCAGAAACTGTGCAAGGTAAAATTATATTTCAGATGAAGACAGGAACCTAAATTAAATTAAATATTAAAGTTTTCTTTTCAGATGACCTGAGAACATCTGTTGTACACTTTTTTAACTATTAATATACATAATACTTAATGTCAGTACAGAACCAATATACGTCACTCTTAAGCATAGAAACAAATCAGGGAGATTGTTTAGATGTTGTTTTTTAGGAAATAAAACATCATGGTAGGAGAAGCAGTGCAAGACATTCTAGATTTACTTTAACTATAAACACAAATACCACTGATATGGTGGTTTTCACTTAAAAATTAACTGTATTAAAATATACTGAAAATGTGCCAAGACTGCAAAATAACTAGTAGTTAGATGAAAGCACATAGTATCTGGGAAATGAAACTGTAGATTTTGTACTAAAAAAATACACTTTTAAATTAATAACCTACTGCAAGTTGCTTTGTTAGAACTTGGTAGTTTTGTGCTTTGACCACAAGTCACTATGCGATCTGTGCACACAATTTATCCAAAGCAGATACCTAAATTAACATATGCTCTTTTTCTTGGTACTTTTACCACAAAATTTTACTCTGTGCTCTAAAATGTTTCTTGATGTAATTTATTCAATTTTTACATGTTGTACTCAAGAAAAATTTTCTATGAGTAATTAAAAAAGATTAATTTATAAAAACTGGTATTCATATTCAACTGTTTATGTAACACGTTCAAAATAAGACACATGTAAAAGATAAGTAGTAAAAACAAAAAAATACATTTACTGACAAAATTATTTAATAAAATAGAGAACAACTTTCACTTTGTAACCTGAAATTTATCATGAAACTAAAGCAAATCGAGCAGGCATTACAATAACATTGTTACTAACCATGCATATACCTGTCAGAACCTGACAGCGATTATCTTACACAGTATTTAATACTCCACTCTGTGGAAATCTTGAAGATTAATCTCTATTCAGCTATATGCATGCACAAGCAGTAGTACTTTAGTCCTTTACAGTTTACATACGGACTCACAGGCAGGCATGCATGACAACATTTTGTTACATATGTTCAAAATGTGATATATTCATTTAAACAACAAAGAGCTAAATACACATTGAATATGTTAACCCAAAAGAATTAAACAATGCTTATAACAATACACTTAGTTACCGATAACTGAACACAAATAACTGAGTACTGCCTTCCATGTGAACTCACCAATATGAAGTTTTCTCAGAGCAGTTTAAAATGTTACTATAACTAGACTATCAACATGGTGAAAAAAACAGTGGCAGTGTTGCCTGAGAGGGTGAAGTGCTATGTGAGCAAAGAGTGAATTTGGCAGGTCTGTCTACATGGGCTCATAAGCCATGTGTCAATAAGTAAAAGCAGTACTTGGAGCGTAAGAGCAACGCCACTCTCAGCACAGGCCACACCTCCTGATGCCAACCTCTAATCGCATCATTTCCTTGTTTCAAGCTAAGAAAAAACTGGGGAATCTAGTTAACAATAATAAAAGTTGAGTTTGTTAATATTTGAGGACAGACTGCTGACTGAGGCAGAGGTAGAGAGTCATGTCCCACAGTCTAGTGAACCGGAGAAAGAAAGATAACTGCATTCATTGGACCGTGTCCAGAGGCTTCTTCCAGACCAAACAGCTCCCAGGCAGCACAACCTGTAATGCAGCTTGCAAATGGTGCTAAACATAGCATCAAAAACATGAGATGGTGAACATGAAAATACAAACCCCATTTCTGGAAAAGTTGGGACATTTTGTAAAATGCAATAAAAACAAGAATCTGTGATTTGTTAATTCTCTTGAACCTTTATTTAATCGACAAAAGTACAAAGAAACGACTTTTAATGTTTTGGCTGACCAACTTGATTGTATTTTGTAAATATAAACAAATTTTGAATCTGATGCCTGCAACACACTCAAAAAAGCTGGGATAGGGGCAAAATAACAGTAAAAAGTTTTGAAACAATCAACAATAAGCAGGTGAATTGGTAACAGGTGAGGGTGTCATGATTGGGTATAAAACAAACATCCACCAAAGGCTCAGTCTTTCCAGGCAAAGATGGGTTGTAGCTCACCACTTTGTGCTAAACTTCGTGAGAGAATTGTCAAACAGTTCAAAAAGAACATTTCTCAACGCAAGCTTTCACAGAATTTAGGTGTTTCACCATGTACTGTACACAATATTGTGACAAGGTTCAGGGAATCTGGAGAAATCTCAGCCCGTGTAGGGCAAGGCCAGAAACCATTGTTGAATGTGCACAACCTTCAAGCCCTCGGACGGCATTGCATGAGAAACCGT
This sequence comes from Arapaima gigas, assembly GCA_900497675.1. Classification (NCBI taxonomy): domain Eukaryota; kingdom Metazoa; phylum Chordata; class Actinopteri; order Osteoglossiformes; family Osteoglossidae; genus Arapaima; species Arapaima gigas. Next base: position 586,882 of record UFQX01001618.1, on the reverse strand, counting down.
CATGCTGCTGTGATAAATATAGCCGCATGGGCTCGGGAGTACTTTGGAAAACCGTTGTCACTTAACACAGCACGCCGCTGCATCAAGAAATGCAACCTGTTGGTCAGTGAAAACATTGGAAATCTTTTTTTGTACTTTCGTCAGTTAAATAAAGGTTCAACAGAATTAACAAATCAGATTCTTGTTTTTATTGCATTTTACAAAATGTCCCAACTTTTCCAGAAATGGGGTATGTATATTCATTTATTTGCGAATCATTTTAAATTATTTTCTCAGGAATCACCTCACTAACAGGAGTTAGCAAACTAATACTTATTTGCATCTATTTCTAGCACAGCAAAAGAGAAATGCTTTTGTACTGCAAATATTAGACATTTTTAATAAAGCATGTCAGTAATTTGCTAACAGAATTACAGCATGCTTCTCTTCATTTTAAGGAGCAGTGACTACTACAGTGGGCAGTGCTGATCAATACAGTCTTTAACTGCAGTTACAGTCACTGCAGACTGTCCCTTTCTGTTTAGTTAATCAGCTAATCCATTTTCTAAATATAAAGCTGGTTTTCAGGCCCCTTTGTTTTGCAATAAATCTAAATGCCATGTCAGTGGGATGTCTCCTGAGAAAATCAATCAGCAATGTTCAAAATAACCTCAGTATGTTAATCCTCAAAACACGTGCCATCCCATATTAATGATTTAAAGACAGAATCATTTCCAAAAAAGCAGCTCTTTCCTGTCTGTTCCATACATGACAGGAAAAAAACAAAGGTTCCTGTTTTAACCCCCCAAAAAGAGGTCTAAACTGATGACATTTACTGCACATATTTTTAGATTCAATAGTCATATGATGACTGTGTTGACAATACTTGCAAATAGATGATGGGCTACATGTTTTCTTGCCGTAGAAACAGTGCGGTTAAGTGACCACCTTTGACATTTACAACTAATTTGTCAGATGTGAACTGAAACAACCAGGTCAAGGCCTTACATTTGTGCATGTCATGACTTCCTTAAGGCAATGCTTCACAGCATTAATTTACTTCTTACTGAGGTTTCATACGGTGGGCCTGGATATATAAAATTTGTTAAATTTTTGGGTGAAACAAAAAACCTACACGAATGCTGTAACAATATATATGACAAATATTAAACAAGATGCTCAGGGGCAACTTTCTACATTTTACATGTTCTTAACCTATGCGTATTTATTTTAGGTGAAATACGTGAGTGCTGATTACACCGTACTGCATTATACTGTATGCTACTGCAGTATACTGTACATATGCGTTGCTCTCATTCCCAGCTCCATCTTGCGCTCTTTCACAGTAGTTTCCTCCAACCGCCTCTTCTGCCCCCAACGGTATCCTGCATTGCCACAGAGCATGAGCCAAAATGGACTCCGCTTCCTCAGCGCAAGGAAAGGCAGGGCGGGGCGGGGCAGACCCCTTCCTTCCTGCCACACGGAGCTCGCAGCCAGTCAGAAAGCGGGAACCGGAGAGCCGTTGAGATGCGCGATGTTGCGGCCGTGAGCAAAGTGGCGGGAAAATGGGTTGCACAAAAACAAAAACCACCACGATAAACACGCAGATGAGGAGTCTGAGTGAACGCGACTTTAATCAAATTTCACCTGCATTAACCTTTCTGGATGGCCAGCAGTCGCGTTCTGCCGTCATTCGTTCGAAGTGTGTGAAAATGCATATTTGAATGAAGTTTGAGCAATAAAGGTACCGTGGCGGGAGTGAGGGGGCCGCGAGCCGGTCTCAGAGTCCAAAAGCGGAACAAAACATTCCATAGCCCTTTGTCACCGTTTTACAAATATAGTGAAAATGCTTTTAAGCTGTATTTTACCTCATAATTCCGAGGAGTTCATGCGTCTTTTCTTGAGGCAGAGAGGTTCGTTCCAGTTCTGTGCTCGATTAAAAACACCACAGCCGAGTATCTTGTATCTCCTTTTTCCATTGTTCCAGGGGGTCTCTCAACAGAGACTGGGGGGGGGGGGGGNGGGGGGGGGGGGGGGGGGGGGGGGGGGGGGGGGGGGGGGGGGGGGGGGGGGGGGGGGGGGGGGGGGGGGGGGGGGGGGGGGGGGGGGGACGTCACACGCAGAGCGTAACTGAAAGCGCTGGCGGATTTCCTGGACACGCGGAGAAGGAGCTGGCGGTGCTTTCTCACTTAAACACAAATTGGACATGTACCTATTTTCCCCTTTTCCACTTATCTACATGCAGTATCGCGTCTGTACTGTGTCCGCCTGTGCGACAGTGAGAACAATACTGATGTACTAAATACAGCCAATTCACTGCTACATCAGTTTGCCGACATTTTACTTTTTACCTCTCCACCACTACACGGTTTCACGCAGGTGACTCAGTATTATATACTGTCTAATCACATTTGTAAGCGACGCCTCGACTTCCGCTTGCTGCCACAAGTAGCACAAATGCCACATGCCTTTGCGAAAGTCCGAGACTAAGTTGTGTTATTAAACTTTCACTGACACCAACTTAGGAGGTGGATTTATCAACAACCCAAGTAATAGACCTGGTCCTGGTCTCAGGTGCATTTGCAAGCTGAAGTGTATTTTTTTTTTAACTGAAAATCACTGTGCTAAAGGTAATTCCTTTAAATGCACGTTAAATTTACTTGCTACTTATTTAAACATTTGAAATGTCAGTTTCCCACAACCAGGGCCACAGCTAGCCCTTCCAAGCTCTGGAAAGAATATTGCTGTGTCCCTCCTTTCGAATGAAATTTGCGGTTCTGGCGGGTTCTCCTCTGAGGGGGTCCAAAGAATCGTCTCAGGGATGAGATAGGATGGAACTTCAATGGTTGCGGGGAAATTCATCAGTTATTATTTAGTGCGACGAGTGGTGCCGAGTGTCTGAGGACAGTTCAGCGGCTGTGAATTGTCACTGTTTTTCTTGGCTGTCACTTCAGCACAGAACGGTCTTCTCACTTTTCTCCTGAAACCGGAGCTTCAGTTAGAGAGTCTCATAATGTAACCCTGCCAACCACTGAAAAAATTCTGGGGGAAATTTAGGGAAAACGAAGGAGAGTTTGTGAAACAAATCATTTCGCACTGTGTTGTGTGCGTTTTAGCCTTTTGTAATGTTACTGTTCATAGTGCAGTTTGATGCAGCTCAAATTGCGGTCATACAAGGTCATTAGATAAACTTGTAGATGAGTTTTTAAAAAGCAGAATGCTGAAACAATTTCATTCATTTTACTGTTTACTTTCCTAACTTACTTGCAAACTGCACAGCTGCCCGATTTATGCTTTGTGGCTGAATAGGTGTGACGCAAGGAAGAGAAGTAACTGCTGAAGGTGAGCACAACGTTGCTCAGTCTTGCACGTCCACCACGAGTGGAGTGAGAAACTGTGAGTGCCGGATGCCCATGGAGAAAGCTGGCGCTCGGGGCTTGTGTACCGTCACCTTCTCCGGACTGTGGGAGCCAGGGCCGGGCTTGTTGAGCGGCTGCCTGAGGTCCCTGTGACGACCCAGCATCGTAAAGGCTGGCTGCCTGGGCAGGTAGATGCTGGGCTCCGTACTGCTGTATCGCCCAGGGCCAGGGGTCTTGGCCAGGTCTTCGGCTGGACTGCCGGTGGGGCGGCGTGCCGCCATCGTGTAACTGGCACTGGTAGGTTTGGTCGGCACTTGGGAGCCCATGAGCGAAGGCAGTGTATACTTGTTGGGTGCCGGGACGGTGTCCACCGTGCGGCAGCGGGTGCGAGAGCCCATCGTGTATGACGGAGGCCGTTGCTGGGCTAACTTGGGGTTGTAAGTCCCTGGTCCTGGTGTCTGGAAACCGTTCTCTGCAGAACAGAACTGGAGTTACCAGGTAAGCGCTGACTGCTACAGTGTATATTGACACAGGGTACAGCAATCTATCCACAGGTCCAGAACCCTGCTCACATTTCCATGTTCTGCTCCTGACAGTTTGGTCTTTATGTCAGCACAGCACCTGTTGGTGAGCTCAAAGCAGAACTTACAATTGACTCCGTACAGAGCACTTGAAAGTTCCAAAATAACACTTCAGCCGATGATGATGTCCTTATTGATCATGATCTTATCACTGATGATGTGCTTATTGATAATGCTGCTAACTACAGTGGAACTGAACACCTGAACAACATAAGGAAGCCTTACCACAGCTCTTCATCCTCCCCAGCATGGAGAAAGCAGGGGTGCCGTCCCTGCCAAAGCGGGTGATTTTTGCGTCAATGTGATACCGCGGCCCAGGGCTGGAGTCTACAGAGAACACTACACAGCAGACACCCGGACAGGCGTCAACACCACTGACCAAGGGGACACGGTGTCAGTGGCTCCACTCACCAACTGAAAGACATTCTCCATACAGCTGTTTGGCTTGTAGGCTACAGTGACATTTTGAAATAATGATGCACAACATGTTCAGTCTTATATAGAAACAAAGATATTCAGCTTTCGCTTCAGGAGACCTACAGGTTGAACCCATGGACTGTGACACCTTGGACAAAGAACCCAGTTACTCCTGGACCTGAGAGGCCTGTGGTCGCCATCTGATGGCTGCAGTGTGATACTGCAGGGAACAGCCAAACCGGGGAAGCTGTTACACGATCATGATCGTTTCAGGCTTAACATGAGCTGAGCTCCACTGTGGCCATCAGACAAAATAAGGTATATAAAGAAATATAGTATCTTGATTTTCTCATTTTTAATTAGACCACTGGGTTTCATCTGCTTTATTTAGATGCCTTTGATGCCAATTAGATTGACCGTGATTTTTTGTTGGTATTTGTTGCCAAGAAACATGACCCTGTTTCCTGAATGCCCACAGGGCAGCTGCGTACTCACTGTTATCGCTCATCCTCTGGCGGAACGAGAAAGCTGGGCTGGTCCACTTTGTGAAGTCGTGGCCGATGAAGCCAATGGTGGGCGGCAGGGCGTAGCGGCCTGGTCCTGGGCCTGGCAGCAAATTACGTCATTATATGTTTACAGAAATATTAGTGCTTTCCACAAAATTGAAATGTGCAGTTTGATACACCATTTTCTTCGTCCTACTGTATATTTAAAGATGTTTATCAGAGTGACACTGTTCAAACTCACCAAAGAGCAAGTGTCGGAAATTAGATGCTTTAAAAACAACACCTAGCTGAGGGTTCCCTGCTGGGGCCTAAAATATCAGCTTTATTCCATTTGCAGAAAATCCCAGTGTATGATTTAATGGTGAACATTGAAGACCACATGCAGCAGCTATCACATATATGCAGTTTTAACTACTTCTTAATGTGGTAAATGGCTTAAGAGATTAACATGGTGTACGTGACCGGGATCTAACCCCCAATGCAGTGCGTGGCTCAGGACACAACCAAAGGGTAAAGGTACCTGTCTGCTTGCCTGCAATCATGTGCTGCTTCTTCTCCATTTGCAGAATATATGATCAGAGTGCAGCTGCAGGCAGGAACCTCCTTCCCCGATCCTGGCTCTGGATTTTGTTTCGAAAACGTACGAGTGTTATTAGAACTGAGAAATTCAGCTTCTGAAATCAGTTCAAACTCAGACATCCAAGCTTTCAACGAAGCGAGTTTGTGTTTTGGCAGCAGGACGTCCTTCGCCAAGCGATGTGGTTGTCAAGTGATGTGCACACAGACCTCACTGCCAGGCAATGAAATAAAACATTTACTCATTCATTTGTAAGTCTTGACACTGAAAGCTCTTCAGAATATCAAATTCTTACCTGTTAGAAGAGAATTTGACTTCCCCGGGTGCAGAGCTGTCAAAGTGTGGATTCAGGCTTGGGTGGCATGATCCACAACCACAGTCATTTGCACCAGAATTGTCCTCCTCCTCAGAGTGCAGGGTGTTTTCTGTGTCCCTCCACACAGAATCCTGCTCCTGTCATGCTGCTCCTTCCCGCAGGGATCAAGCAGATGCTACACCTCAGCTGGTAAGGAAAAGTGTTAAACTAATGCAGCCAGCAGCTGCTGAGCTCATGCCTGATGAACCAGAGGACAAGCAACTGAACACAGCAACTACTTGTCCCATCAGCACGCGAACATTAAACATTAACAGACTCTGCTGCTGGTGGGCAAAGTAACCCAAGTCGGTGGTGTTAGCAGGGGTCGACGCGGGGGGTGGCCCACTGTGCAAAGCTGTTACCCCCCGGGGTTCTGAGTCTCACGTTGCTGTCGCCTTGAGCGGCTCTCAGAAAAAGAAACTTGAACGAATGTGAAGACAGGCAACTTTCACAGATGAAAAGAGCATAAAAACAGGTCCACACCAATTGTACACAAATTTTATTTATTTAAATTGTTGGGGTTACAAATGTTTTTAGTTTACAGTAACTTCGCTTGTAACTGTTACTGGTTTCAGAGTAGTTAATATAAAAATAGCTTATGCAACGTACAGTAAAACGCCTGTCTCTTCAGCCATGTAAAAATATAACCATTTGCAGCTGGATGAAATGCTGAAAATTGAGCTTATTTTGTTTTACAATGTGACATTACTGTAGTACAGTGAAAGAAAGTGTTACTGGGCCAAACCAGGACATGAGATCAGCTGTGCTCTTCCATGCTTTAAACAAAGGTTCCCCAGTAAAAGAAATTCAGAAAAAAAGTCTGGTTTGGTTAAATGCAGTAAAACATGTTGTCAGTAAGGCTTGGGGGGGGGGGCAGAAAAACAAGATCAGCACACAGTCAACCAAAAGCTAAAAATAAATACCACAGAGAGGAAGAAATTAAAATTACATTTACTTTAACTCAAGTATAATTACAAACATAAATATGAGTTAATTTTTTTTTATAATATGAAAGGACCTATGGTGTCTAATGAGTATAAAAAGAAAGTCACTTCTGTCTGTTTAAGCCACCTTTGTTCACACGATGACGCACGCACACACACGCCCCCACATACGCACGCACGCACACGCGNTCACTTCTGTCTGTTTAAGCCACCTTTGTTCACACGATGACGCACGCACACACACGCCCCCACATACGCACGCACGTACACGCGCACACACACACACACACACACACGTGTGTACTGAGGCCCCGCTGTCCTAGTGATCCACTCACCACAGTTTATTCACAAGCAATGTACAGCTGAGGAGTCTGTGCCACACTGCAGGCAGCAGAGTTTGTGAGGGACAGAAGGATAGAAGAGCCACGTCAGCAGGGCAGCGTCAGTGTAGCTTCACACACATCGCAGTGAACCCCAATCCAGCATCGTCACACTAAACACGTGCGGCACCAGTGAGTGAACCGGCTCTAGGTGAGGAACAGAAAAAGACAAAATGCTCAACAGTGTCAGATTTGTCAGCAATAAAAATGCAGAAATAAGACGAGGGCCATACCATCGCTCAGGGGTATCCGTGTCAAACGCCCGGCCCGTCACTCCCTGCTGCTCCCCAGCAGCCTCAGCTGGTCCCTCCTGCTCAGTACCAACAGGCTCTGCTTCTGCATCGTACTCGTATGAATAGTAGGAGGTGTCTGGCGTGGAATCCGGTTCCTCCTCACCTAGGCAAATGCAAACCTTGTGTCAGTGTCAGTAAGCCCAACTGGACGTTTACGTTTGAGTCGCATTGTGTGTTGACCAGGGCTGCTACACGGTTGCTAACAGCCGCACAGCAAAATGAACTTATTTGACTGGCCTGCAGGGGTCATCGCACCCAAGCGAAGCAGAGCTAGACCACACAAGTACAGTTTTGTTTCCTGTTCAGCCCCCAACTTCACCCCATTGTGTCAGGTGACACCAGCTAACCGACAGCAGGCAAGATGTACAGACCACCTTTCCCTCTACTCTTCATACAGGCCCCATTACACCTCCCGACATGACGTACGAGCAGCTGACAGGACTTTATGGCTCTTCATAGCACACAGTTAACTTCCACAGCTGTCGTGACACAGTGCATGTGGCCCCACACAGGTCAGCCTCTGCAGGGATCTCCTGGGAGACAGGAGCCTTGTAAAGGCCTGCAAGGCACAAACAAGTCGACACAGGTATGGTGGACACAGTCTGCAGCAGCAGGAAAACTCCTTTCACCTTCATATTGCTCCTTTTGTACAGTGAGGAAGCAGCTGATGGCCAATAATGCGTAAATGACTGTAGTAATGGTTAAAAAAAAAATGAAATGGACAAAAAAATAATTTCCAGGAAATGCGCTCAGGAAATGATCTAATGGAGCATCTTGCCATGTGCCAGGTGGAGGACATGTACAGCGTGTACATCCCCTGTGCAAGAACACAAACAGAACCTCCACACACCTGAGTGTTAACAACTTGCCCTGTAGGTGCAAAAGTACAACAGCACTGCACGTGTGATAACTGCGCGGTGTGTGTGTGAGAGAGAGAGAGAGAGAGAGAGAGAGAGAGACATTGTAGCACCATGACTATGCAAAGCATCTTCTCTGTGCCAGACTGCGTGCTGCCACTTGACACTGTGTGTGTGGCCAGCATCCGACTGGAGGTGCAGCTTTGAGGCCGAGAAGTCAATGACCGCGGGGTCGGCTCTGGTCAAGCTAACCAGGATGAAGTGGTTAATGGAAGTGGACGGTTTCAGGGATAACATTGAGCAGCAGGAGGGGCGCCAGCTGTAGCCCCCCTGCCGAGATGAGCGCAAAGCGTACCTGTGAGCAGGAGCGTCATCTCCTGCACTGGGCCAGCTCTGCTGATGTGCTCCTCTCTCTCTACCGTGCCTTGTACTGCACGCAGAAAGCAGAAGAAAAATGATGGGGGGCCATCCCTGCACACAGGATTCACCCACCTTCCCTTTCAGTGAAACATCTCCATGGGCAACCAGTGCTGTCGAGGAAGACAGGTGCATGTTGTAGTCCAGCATGAACCGTCTGCTCTGCAGTGTAATGGGTTTCCCGCCTTGTAATAGAGCCAAGTGACAGCCAGGCGGGTGCTTCTCCTGGGGTCCCTTGCATGGCAACCGAGCAGCTGTTTGCACGTCTTTCCTGCTGTCACTTGCTTTCCAGCCACAGGGCAGGTGGAGGCACCTTCCAGCAGGTTCCAGCAGCACCGCCTCAACTCGCACCAAGTGAAACACAAAAATACTGTGCTGCATGCTGTTAGTGTGTTTGTTGCACTCTTTTCGGCAACACAGCAGTTTCTCAGGTGGACAACAGACAGATCAGCATACGGAGTTTCCACAATGAAATATCTTACCTCCCCTCACTGCTTTATGATCCTTCTTCAAGGCCCAAACTTGACCACCGCAATTCCCAATTAGCTACAAGATGCTCATCAACTTATCAGAATTCCTGGAAAACTTGTCCATTTCATTTTTTATCTATTAATACTGTCATTTATTTACCATTTTTGACTGTCGTAAGTCAGTCGTATCACAAGTTGAGGACAATCTGAATGTTGCTCGAAGGCTACAAACCCAGTGAAGACATCCCAGGTGATTTGGATCAGACCATACCATGTTTTCACCCTCCACAGAAGCTTTTTTCTTTGGCCTTACAAAGTGACACCAGTCACTTTTTTATAGTGTTGTCTCTCCTTTCAACTTGTTCACTTTAGAGCTGAGCAAAGATCCAAGAAGAAGGCAGCAGCTATAATAACCATCTTAAAACAGCTGGCAGCTAAGGAGAGGAACAGGAAAAAATCCTAACAGACAGAGGGAGGAAAATAAACTTCTTGGGCTCCAGGTGCCAGTGGCTGCGCCTCTCTCCTGGGAACTGGCATTTCCAAGAAGAATCACATACCTGCAGCCCCTCTGTTTGTCAATCATTCAATTGCACCGAAGTTCAAAAAAACCTGGCCAACAACTGTGAGTGAAGAAGGGCAGAGGAGGCTGCACAATTGTGAGCTTATTTGTTGCGGCATAATTTCACCTACTTATACAGATGTGTGCTCTTCTGACCAGTCAGGGGTACAACAGATGGAAGCCTTCACTGCGTGTGTGTGTAAACTACTGCATATTGGAGCAGTGGAAGCTGTCGTGCTGACATACCTTGGGAACACTGGGCCATGGGCACCTGTTCAATGCAGGTGACATTGCGGCACGCAGCCACCTCCATCTGGCACCGGTTATGGTAGATCTTCCCATCGGACCCACACAGTGGCTCGCCATCATAGCCACAGTCCCTGTAGCAGGCGCAGCGTTCAAAGCGCTCCTCCTCCACGCAGCCCAAGATGTCATTGCACTGGCTCCCCTGCACAAACCCTGGGCCACACACAATGTAGAGGAAGTGGGAACTTTCTGGCAAGTTCTCAAGTGACTGGTGGCAAAAGTAACTTGGGATTACAGTTAAAGGATTATGCCCCCCCGCCCCAGTCACAGTGAGCTGAGGCACCCTTGTTACATGATGCTACTGGCAAGATGGGCTCGTGGCGGGAACCTAAGAATTGTAACTCTTATTTGCTCTTCTCCGCAAGCCAACCTCAGGTGGCAAAGATGGAGCACAACACCTCCTCAGGGAGGGCAAGGGGAGGATGGGGCTCACAGAGCCACTGTGCTTTGGGCACATAAGGGGGGGGGGGGGNGGGGGGGGGGGGGGGGGGGGGGGGGGGGGGGGGGGGGGGGGGGGGGGGGGGGGGGGGGGGGGGGGGGGGGGGGGGGGGGGGGGGGGGGGGGGGGGGGGGCATGTTCTCTGGGGAGCTGTCCCTCCAAGCCCTCCCAGGCCTGGGCATGCCCCCACGTTGCAAAAAAGGTCTCCCCCAGCCAAAAAACCAACTGCATAGGGTTCTGACCTCCAAGACAGGCCAGCATGAAAACACTGCAAAAACAAGCTTGGGTCATCAGCAGGTTGCCACAGAGACGATGGCAAACTTTGCAGTTTGTTGTAGCAACGTCGGCCCCTTGCTATCATGGATGTGCAGCGGAAACAAAACACGCGGCAGGTCAGCAGGAATGTAGAACAATGCAGTCCTGTGCAGCCCAGTGTTTGCATTTGTTGCTTTTGCAGTGCAGAGGGAATCTGCCCAGAACCCTTGATAGCACAAACTGCTCTCTTCACCTGTCCTGACCTGACCTCACCTCTCCACTCCTCTCCCCACCTCACCTCAGTGCTCCAGCAGTTGCAACTGACTGCAAGTTTCCACTGTGTGAAAAACGTGGCCGACTTGATTTGGTGAGCAAAACTGCAGAAATATCTGGATTAGTGCTGCCTCTTTAACTGTTCTTTTATCTTGTTTCCGTTATTCAGCATATTTAAAATTATTTCAAAACATTTTCCTTTTTTTAACACATACAATACACTAACTAATGCATTTTGTATTATGTTGCACATGCAGTTATCAAGCTCCATTTGTGCAATATACTGCATTAATGAGCTTTTATCGCCATTTCCTTCAGTTCCGATTCCCGACAGCACATCTACTGTCAGTCTTTGCCACTTTATGTTGTAAAGATTTTCAGAAATATCTGAACAGCTTCTCATCACACGTCATTGTTATCGCACTATTCATTCACACCGTTAAAAAACCTTATTTGGCAGCATTATAAGATGATGCGTAAAGAAATCATGCATGTTTAATGCAAAACAAAAGTACAGTTCAGCCTAAAATATAACCAAAATTCCAGATTCTCATGAGCTGTTGCACCCAGTGATGTTCTGATGCTATAGTAAGTAAGTAAATAATAATAAGTAATATAATAGTAGTAATATGATAGTAAGTAATATAGTAAGTAAATAAACAAATGGTTCAGGCCTTGTGTGTATTTCTAAGTCATTAGAGTTCATTTTTTTAATAATAGTGCGTCCTTTTCAATAAAGTGGCCCAGTGATCCCAGCCAGGCTGACGCAGGGAGACCCCCTTTTAACTGCACACTAAGGGCGTTGGCAGCAGTCCCTGTCCCAGCGCAGCAGCGGGCTACTCACCTGTCCAGCGGTTGGCAGAGCTCTCGACCTCATTGCAGGTAGTGCCATCGCAAAGCTCCCGGGCCAATGGGCTATTCTTACTCACGTTGTAGAAGCGTGATGCCTCAAAGGCTGTGGAGATGAACAGCAGCCTTAGCCACAGCACTGCCAAGGCTCCGTTCCTCTTGGTCACCTTGCCATGACCCTTTAATGGAAAACGGGGATGGGCTGCGTCATCGGTACCTGGTTCGTAGTAGTCGTACACTTTGACAGGCATAGGTGCCGTCTTCCCCATGATGAATTCTCTGACAGCCTGGAAGCTCACGCACGTCATGCACTGGCTGGGGATCTGTGCACACACATGCAGAGACACATGTTTTACATGTAATTTCCTTCATCTCACTCGAAAACAGGTGACTCAGCACATTGTGACGTGAGTTGTATCCGGTAGGTTTTTTTTTTGCCAAAACAGTAACAAATACCTCAAATTGAGTAGTAAGTGAACCCATGGCCAGTTTAATAGTTACCGCATTTGCATGTGGAGATACCTTCCTAAGCTGCAGCTGTTGGCCCATCTCCATCAACAGGGACTCACCTCATCGAAGTAGAAGAGAACCTTCCTCCCATCCACGTCGTACCTCTTCAGACCGACCTTCTTGTCCATCAGGAGCTGAGAGGACAGAATTGTTAAATAACTTCAGGGTGTTTTTGAGAGGTGCCAGTCAGCTAAAGCCTCATCTTTAAGACGTGGCTGCTGTTCCGGGGCAAACTTTCCATGAGGGAAAATAAGCGAGAGCTTCAGCGAAAGCTGAAAGCGTCGCTTAAGCCTCATTATGGCGATATGATCCTGAACTGGGAGAGCAGCTCATTATTTTTCCCTTCCTGTGTCACTCAAGAACTTTTCATAAACAAGGGCCGCTGCACAGCAATTACAGGGTAATCGCTCAAACGGGCATCTATGGAAACAAGTAGACGTGAGCAAATAAGCAGGTCTTCGTCTCATAAAGTGAGGAATGCAACTGGTGGAGCAATAAAAGCAGGAGGCCGGTCGAGATGGCTCTGTGAGCTGAGCTTGTTAGTGGCTCGGTGCTGACACCACGTAGGCTTGCAGGGCAGGGGGTAAGTGTACTGCTCGCTCCACGGGGAGAGCTTTATAGAGTGGCGACTGCAGGGGTTGTGGAACCAATAACTCTGTGGTAATGAGCAACTAGCAGCTGACAAGCGACTGGGGAGGCGACCTAAACTAACCTCGCACCCTCATTCACAGACACGGGTCCAGCTCCTCTGTGACAGCAAGGGAGACCACCCCTCCCCTCCCCTCCCCCAGGCTGTTCCGGATCTGCCTGCCATTCTTGGCCGCCTGTGGTGTGACTGGTCTCTACTTCTGCCCTGGCTCCCATGATGCATGCGAGCCCCCCTAGCTACACTGGGGCTCAACAAGCTGGGTTCCACCAACAATAAACGGGCCCTTCAGCAATATTTCCCCCAACACATGCAGGACATACTGACACACACACACACACACACACACACACACACACAGCCCCATCTACCCCATTTACATTTAAGCCCCTCCCATAAAGTAAGAAACTCTTAAAACAAAGAAGCTCTTAGTGAAGATCCTAGCCTTTAAGGAAAGACCCAAGCACTAAGGGGCGTGAACAGCAAATGGTCATAAAATGCACGAGCACTATAGGTAAACAGTCCCAAAAGTGTGTCCACTTGAGCATACGAGTGCTGTACACTACAGCAGGCAGAGAAACAGCCACAGAGCATGAAGGGGGATGGGGGGTCTGTAGAGAGAATAGTTCAGCCGGAAAACCAGAAGAGGCTGATACATTTCATGACACACTGCCTCCTCTCAAATTGTCTCCAGATGTCCATGAGATGTGTCTATCTGTCCAGAGGACACAGTGAAAGGGAGCCAAATCTCTGCTACTGGTAGGGACCGTGTCACCTCCCCATTAAGAACCCAGTCAGGACACCATGCTAAGGGCATGGGCATATAAGCGTGGCTTTGTCTAACCCAGCAACTCAAGGACAGACCCCTGAACCAGAGCCCACAGATGTCAGGAGATGTCTTCCACTATCTCCACCACCTCTGCATAGACGGGAAAGATGAGGAGTAGGAAGAGGAACTGTTGTGTCCAGGTGACTGGTGAAACATCGCTTTTATGGAGAAACTCGATCATAGTGTCTGAAGATGACGTTTTCGGGATTCATTGCGGCTGTCATAACAGCTCACCTTTTCTAAGCTCTCCACATCAGCACGAAAGCCAGAGAGCAACGGCACTTCCAGGACAGCCATATTGGAGGAGCCAGAATGGAGCCACCTGGAAAAAACAGAAGGGGGAATGAGCTGATCTTTAAAAAAAGAAAAAATAAATAAATAAATAAATAAATAATCAATCATACCTCGTTTTAGTCATATAGTAATCATGGGATGACACCTCAGAAACCACACTGTCAATTTCATCCAGTGCTTTTATTAATTTAACTGCCACTATGCTTGTTTGTTATTGATGGCAGTGCACAACTTCTCTGACTTAGGATGTTTCCCAGAGTGCTGGAAAACATATCTTACAAGTGCTTTCGGTGAGATAACAGGTACAATTTGTTATATTGTACCATGTATATGCTTAAAATTTAAGTGTTGATGCTGTTGACATCGTGACCTCCTGCTGTGCCAGAGCGGTGCAGACCCGCCCCCGTAATACCTGTCATCCTTTATTAACATTGATTTTTGAAATATTTCCTAAAAGTTTTTCTTTACTTATTAATTTATTTACTGAGTCATCACTTCATTTTCATTCATAGTGTGACTCCAGTCACTGTCATTTCTGTCGTTTCCTGTTTTCTCTCACTACATTTTATGATGCTGCAGTCCTGTGTGGTTTTCCTTCTGGATTAATAATGTTCTCATTCATCCATCCATCCATTCATCGATTCATTTGTACCCTTACTCACTCATGAACTCCCCTGCTTTCAGTTCTAAACCCCAGGCTCTGTGGGATATGGTGAAACCAGCGTGGCTTCTGTCACCAGCTCCTCACCTGGCACAGGCTTCCAGTGTGATGTGGTAGTCCAGGTGGTCCTGATGGGCCGATGGATCCTCGTCATCAACCGGAGCCCTGCGTCTGCGGTTCAACTCTGAGCGGTTACCGACACGGGAGCGTGAGCGGGGGGTGGGGCCACGGAAGGAGGCAGCCGGGCGGCGCTCTGGCCAGGGTTCCCTCAAGTCCACTGTGAGGTGGAAGGCAGGCTTGGCCACAGGGTCTGGAACGTTGTACGACACGTCGATCTGGAGAAGAAGGAAACCCCCTTGAGGCACGAAGCGAGCAGCGGCACTGTCTCTGTCAACGTGCTGTTGCTTTTTTCTCTCAACACCCTCAATCCATGAACTGCTGTAGCTTCAGGGTCAAGGAAGTTCTAATTCATTAATTTATTCAAAACACAGGTGCTGCTACCCAAGTTGTATAACTGTGCGTTCATTTGAGAAGATCTTGTTGCCAAGTGTCACGTCTCAGGCAGACAAAGCAACACATCTACTGTGTGCTTTTCACCTGCCTGCCACTCCAGGTATGGCTGTCCACAAGCAGTGGTAAAAAATGGTAAAAAAGGTGATAAAAGGACCCTGCTGTTGACCAGCCCAAGCCACGCCCTTCCTCCTCAACAAGGCCTCCATTCTGCTCACTGCTGCTACATTTATATTTCCACTTGACAGTATAAGGTTAAATGCTTATACTATATTTTAAACACACTGTATGTGAGAACCATGCAAACTGAATGTTCACAGCTCAATCTGGATGCAACTATAAGCTGTGTAAAGTATCCCTAAGGAATACAAAATGTTGTATCAGAACTGACTCCTTCGCTCGGAAAATAGATTTCTGCAACTTCTTGCAGAAAACCACACAGCACATTTTGTTCAGGATTAAGAGGCTCAAGATATTCACCCTGGAGATGTTTTTGTACCCGGGCCTGAAAGAACCTTTTGTTTTTAGTGACAAAATACAGGAAAATAAGGAATCACATCCAGGGGGGTCTAGGTAATTGAAAACGAGTAAATCCTGCTGTACAATAAGTTTTACCAGATCACTGTAATTTACAAGGTTTTTTTTTGCACACGACCCCAAGGCACCAGTTTCCGTCCTGGGTTCGTCTGCTCAAGCACTCGTGGCGCAGGTGAACATAAGATTCCAGTGCAAGGGTGACAGTGACATCTTACCTGCATGAGACAGCAGCCCTGCCCCTTAGCACTGACAAACAGTCCTGTGGGGATGCTAGGGATCTGCATGAAGAGGGGGGCAGAAGGACAGGAAAGAAGAAAGCATGACTTGCTGATACTTTTGGTAACACATTTTCCACAGTGATGCCAGGATTAAATTTGCTTCTGAAGGTTTTAAAAAGGCACCAAATCTGGATGTGTTCAACCCCAATCCCTGTAAATCTTATTTAATATCTAATTTAATATCATCCTTTATAAATAAAATACATGGAAAACATTTAAAGTTGTGAGCTGGACCTCAAGGAAGGTAGTTCTGGCAAATTCTCAGACAGTTCTTACTACTACAGTCTGGAGGATCTTCTTGTTGTCTCTGTGCAGCTCAAATGTCTCCTGGAAGTCCAGGTTTGTAGAGGCCAGAGAGATGGTGAGGTTGACCCCGCCAACGTAGGACAGGATGGCGTATTCAGCCAAAGCCTGGAGTGCTACACATGTGTCCTAGAATGCCAGGGGAAAGAAAAATATTATCCATAGAAATTGCCTAATAAAAATGCTTTTTAAGTTGTAGGTCAGCATGTGCAGAGTGTCTGGACAGCTCAGTTACAAACAGTCATCCCTCCATTTATGCGTATAACTGGTTCCTGAAAAAGGCCGCGTAAAACAAAAACACGTGAACTGAGACAGCCGTTTCCGTTATTTACTAAGGGAAAAATAATGATGCTTCCCAGCCCATCCAAAAGCCCCCAAACCAACTTCTCCAAATGTCACTAAAACACTCTAAAACACCTCGTGGCACAAGCAGCACACAGGGATCATATCACGCAGACATCCACAGACCCGCTCATATGGGAAGGGGGGAGGGGTCGTCCTGCTGTCTACTCTCGTTTACTGCAGGTGTCGGGCATCTTTGAAAAACACCAGGAGGTAGACAGTTTCAGGAGACATGCTCAGCAGAACGTTATAAGCCGTGTCAGGAAGCCATAACATAACCAGTCAGCAGCAGTGCTATCAGAGCAAAGGAACTTTCTTGCACATTCTGTTTTTATATATACTGTATGACATCATCAGATCACAGCCAGTATGTTTCCATATACATCTCCTCTTACAGGCACAACAGCAGGAGTAGTACGACTGTACTAAATACACCCACTTTAATGATAAAACAGACTGGTGATTATATAATGTGTTTTTACTTTTTACCTTCCCAACATTACACCCTTTTGACCTGGGCAGGGCCAAGTAACTCAGCTAGCACATTTCAAAAGCAGAAAACTACGTATTCATGGTATTAATCATCTAAATTATTTTCTGAGTACAAATATGGAATTAGAGAAATTCTAAAATGGTAATGTAAATTGCTAGCATTTAAAAGGAAAATAACTACTATCGTATGGCTGATGAGTTTGGGAATTTCAACTACTCTGACTTGCTTTTAAAATATTTTAAACTACTTGAAAAGTAATCAGTAAACTTCTTTTCATTTTCAATTGCTGGTATCAGAACGTGTGTCTTTCAACTTATTCAGAAGTATTTGGTTTTGAAAGGATAATGTGGAATACAATTTACTGGGAGGGAAGCCGTTACATACTAGATTACAGGGCCCTGAGATGTGATTGTACTTTTAACAGAGCAGTGAGGTGACTTCAATAAACGAAAAGAAAAGGCAAGCATATTTCTCCCCTCGGTGTTGAAAAGTGCACAAACTAATTCTTTAATGGTATAAAATTCTGAAGTGGTGATTTGTGATGGCGGGGAAGGGCACCTGTGTGGAGGAGAAGCCCCCGAGGGCGTTGCGCTGCTGGGACAGCCACTTGACCACAGGGAGAGCAGAGGCCACATCCCCCAGGAGCGTATAGGTGAGCAGGCCGTAGGCTGTCATCTCCACCTCAGCTGACACGACTGGGACAGGAGGGGGACCGGAGTCAGTGACGTGGCTCGACGCGAATGCGAAACACCTCAACCCAGAACCATCGCAGCCAAACAGTCCAACAAACCATATGCTCTATACTTGCTACATTGTACCAACAATGTAGCAAGTATAGAAATAAATCAGAAAATTTAACATCTTCTCCTGTTTTATAAGTTTTGACCCATTTCCCATTGTTTAAAAGTCAAACAGTGAAAGTAGAAGAATGTGCGGTAGTTATGATTACAGATACTGGTGTGATGTTCTGCAACAAAAAAATATTACTGGGGTTCTATTGTAAGGCACCTTCAAGAACCAATTAATTACAGCTCATCTTTTCTTATATGAGAAGCTAACAGTATGTATCTCCGTTCAGTATCTTAACAAGTACAACTAAACAGTCAAATCCGTTTTGGCAAATAGCCGTGGAACCAGACTTACAGTTACAGTTATGCGCTAAACTGCAGTTGTGTCTTACGTGCTGGAATTATTGGGAAAACAAAATGTCGGTTCTTGAAACATGTATAAGGCTGCAATGATAAAGCTGTTGGCAAAGCAAAGAAGCCGTACCCGACTGCGACAGGCCGTCACTGAAGGCCTTGAAAGTCTCCTCCTGCGTCGCTGTGCTGCCCGTCAGGCTCCAGTGGGTGAAGCCGTCTGCCCAAGCAGGGAGAGACAGCAAAATTGACCATGAGACACAGGCAGAGTTCGGCACATCTGGGCAAAAAGGTGAAAAACTGAAACAGCACCGCCAGATAAATGGCGTCTCGGTCACCTGTGCTGACTGCAACAACAGGTTTCACTCATATATGATCCATAAGTGTTTGTGCCACACACAACCATACACAACCACACAAAGGGCTCCATGCCCTTAGAGTGCCTTGGATTACCTTGCATGATCGCCATGTTATTGAGCCTCCGCAGGGCCAGAGGGGCGTAGGTGCTGCGCAGGAGGGCCAAAGCATATGCCAACAGGGCTGTGGTGTACGGGTCATCGGCCGCGTACGTGTTGCTCTCCAGGAAGCTCTGGGCTTTGGCTACTGCCACTTTCTCCTCCTAGTAGAGAATCCACAGCCCTATCAGAACACTATTCTCCAAAAACAAACAGAGAGAACTTCCACATCTACTATCAGCACAATCACATCTCAAAGAGTTGGGGAAGCACCTTGCCTCCAAGGCCGGGGAGGTCAGAGGGTTCAAACAGACAAGTTTAACACACATCCATAAAGGTGTGTTTGCACGCGAGAAATCCTGGTCATTGCTGACTCCTAAACATATCAAAAAATGCCTGGGTTTATCTGGTAATCCAGCCATCTTATTCCACTCATTCAGGAAGGGTTCACAGTGGCAGTTTAACAGCTTTTGTGTATGTGATTCTGCATAAGGTGGTTGGCACTGTCACCTCACAGCAAGGGAGTGGTGGAGACAGCAGTGACCCGAGCCCAGTTTGTCAGTGCCGTGCATATTCTCCACATACTGGAATTACTCTTCTGTGGGCACTCTGGCTTCCTCCCGCATTCCAAACACGAGTGAACTGGTGACTAAATGTGTGTATGACAGATGCAAAATTTGCTGGTCTTCCATGCCACACTTGCCAGGGCTCAAAAACGAACAGTTACTCAAGAACGATATGCGCATCTCTCGTTTTTGTTGTAATAAAATAATTTTTTGGTTGAGTCAGACTACCAGATCAATACATTCGGTTCATGGATTCCTTGCCAAACAAATCATGAAACTGAACCTTCTCTCTGTCAAGTATGTACAGAATTATTACTATCACAACAAAATACACCATCGTGTTCAGGCTGTTATTTCCAGAAAATGAGGAGTGTAACAGAAGCCCAGGGAATGGAAAAAAAAATCCATAAAAATAAAGAAGAAGGAATGCAAGGAAGGTGCATGTTTCATGGGCTGGACTGCCTCTGCCTGCCCTTGACATAAATGCTTAGATGTAGCAAATACAAAAGATGAAATATGTGATTTCACTTCAATGAAGCATAACAAAATATTGTAGACAGAACGCCAGAACATCAATCTCCACTAAAATTGGGAATATGAGCTTCAGCTGGGAGCCATGAATCTTCCACAATGCTGTGTGTGAACTCATAGCACCTGAGGGTGCTGTAGCATCGCCGTGAGAACAGCATCACGGTCGACAGGCGTGAACCCAGCTGCAAGTGCCAACCCATGACTACGGCCGAGTGGAGAATGGCCTTGGCAGTCATTGAAGGTTATCTAATTCCTACTGGGAGTGGGATTTTAAAGCAGTGCTTGGGAACAGTTTCTTACCTCAGTAGTTATCCCTGTCTCCAGGAGAGCTGCCACTACATATGCTGTTAGGGAGATCTTCCCATGGATTCCTCCCTTCAAAAAAAAAAAAAAAAAAAAAAAAAAAAAAAAAGAAGTCATGCAGGTCGATCGAGGTTGGGCATCACCAGGAATGATGCCAGGGGCTGGTAGTGGACAGAATGCTCTTGGTAACACCTGCTCACCTTGTTTTTTGTGTGTGTGTGTGTGTGTGTGTGCTTATGCGTGTGTGCACGTGCACGCTTACTTTTAATAAACTGGCTTACGAGGCATTTTTTTGGTAATTTTTCACACCACCTTTCTCACAACAAGAGCAAAGACCAAAGTCGTCATGCGATCTTCTTCGGGTATATACTCTAGCTCGGCTTCAAGTTCTCGACCCCTCTTACTCTTTGCTAGTTTCACCTGTAATTATCCTCACCATCGTGGCCCATGCTTTGACGGTTCAAGTGATGTAGAAATGTTTAATGAGTGTGAAGTAATTTTTATTTTTTACTAATTTCTTCTGTTTTTACTGTTTTGGTACTTTTTTTAAACGCAAAAGCAGCAAACCACTGAAGGCATGCAGGTAAACAGCGACAGCACATGACAGCATCATGAAGGGAAATGGCCTTGTTATGGTACTAATGTTCACGTGAGAAGAGCAGCAGCCATTTTAAATGGACATGGGTTTTGGGGCTCAGAAATGCATGAAAACGTTCAACTTCACAAAGTAATGGCAATCACCATCTTTGATATAGGAGGATTGATTTTACAAACCATTTTTTGGGAACAAATTATGTTTGTAAGGCAGCTGATCACTCTACAGGTTCACCCACTTCCCGCCAGTTCTCACCAACCCTGATACCTGCAGATCTTTGTTGAGAATCCTCCCCATTGCAGGGAAGAAGCCCTCTTCCTGCTGGTGACTGATAAGCCAGCTTGTGGCGGCCCGCAGCTCCATGGGGTCAATGAAGATGAATCCCCGTGACTGGGCGAAGGACTTCAGCACAAATGCCGTCAACCTGTACAGTGACACACAGAGAGCTGGAGGAGGAAATGGACACACTTGCTTTTTAGTGAAACCACCTTCCTTGAGACACACTGACGTAATACATAGAACCAGCAAGAAGACCCACCATAAAAGACACACTGATATCCCAGACCCCGGCAATTGTTCACCTCAAGAGTTCTGGGCTCCACGAAGCCAGACCAAGCACGTTACCCCATGGCTGGAATGTCCCACCAGTGCACTGGACTTACATAAACAGAAAACCTCATGCAGCTTTCCTTGTCCTGACAACCACCCGTGTCTCAGCATTACAAAAAAAAAAAAAAACTACCAGAAATCAAGAGGCAGGCTGCTCACAGCACTAACATATCACATGGGGCTAATAAACACCTTGGCAAATAAATAACGACTGTGGCAGAAACCTGTGAGCTCTGGCTCAGATGCACTAACTGAAAAATTACACACCATTACGGAATTACCCCCAAAGCAGCCAAGGAATGAGCCAAGCAGGATTCAAAAAAAGAACAAAAATACACTATTAAAAAATATATATATATACAAAAAAAACACCAATTCTGAGACTTTACCGGAAATACTAACTAAATAAATAAATAAATAAATAAATAAATAAATAAGGCATGTCATAAAACTGGGTATTAAATCCTGCATTGCTGAACCCTGGAAGTTATCCCTCCCTGGAGAGCAAGCAAGAATGGAGCCTTGAGCCTGGAGGAATTTTTATAATGTTAAGTAATATGGTGTCACCGGCTCTAATGGCCCAGCCCATGGGAGCGGCACCGGGAAGTGTAAAGATGATTTAGTGATCGGGGGAACGCAGGAAACACCCCGGCTTGCCCTCCAAGTAGCTCAAGTCACGGGGAGCTGCTCGTGCAAGCCATTCGCCTGCCTCCCCTCCAACACACGCACGCACGCACGCACGCACAGGTGGCTGGATTCACTCTCAACTACACTTATATTTATTTATGTGCTTGTTTATTTACTTAATCTGAATAGATCTGCTCTTATTTGGATTTAATATCCTTGTAACCAGCTGCAGTCAATTTATTGCAAGGAGACATCAGGGCTTTAAGGAGTTAGGGAATCACACAGCATTTCCAGCAAGACATCCCCCTGTGAACAATGAATTCCATAGTCTTACAATTTCCTTGGCTACCAGTTGTTTTGTTCATGCATTTTGCTTATTAATATGCTTGTGCTGCATGGTGGAGACAGTCCTAAAAAGTAACTCATTTGGATTTTGAAAGACTTTTTAGGGTAAAGCTAGACCCTCCCCACAGAGGGCACTTCTGCCTTTTGACAGCACTTCTTTCACTTTCCAGGCCTAAAGGCAAAAAGCAGTCTACAGAGGAAGCAGAACTGAGCAAGTTCCAGCTCTGTACCCTTGAGCTGGATACTTTGCCTGAGATGCTTTAAAGGGGGGGGGGCTTGTTATAAATGTGTAAAGTGTAAAACTAAGCGAGGTTCCTCAAACTATCAAGTCACAGCATTATACAGCAGTGCATTTGAATGGGTAATGTTGGTCACCAGCCAGAAAACACACAAAGGTGACAGTCTTTCCCTGGGACAATGACTTGCTTGCAAGACCCCAGTTCCCATAGATGAGCCAGAGAGCACCACCCTGCATCAGCCTGATCCTTGGCACCCAATCCCAAAATCCACTAAATCCTCCAAAAGGCCACTTTGAGTGCTCCTTTTCACACTTATCTGACCTCCCAACTGAAGTTCTGAGCAAAAGCTATCATCGTGAGCTACGGACCCCCCTCCTCCTGAGCCTGACAGCCTCCCTGGGTGCGCTGCGAACTGAGGTGCGAAGCTGAGTGGTCCCGGCCCGGATGTTAAGCAGTGGGGGCCGGCAGATTACAGCAGTATGTGGTACTTATTGGAACCAGATGCCCCAGCTATGCAAGGGATGCCGGAAGATGGGCAGCCAGGACCGGGACAGAGCCCCCGCTCTTAAAACTTCCTGACAAATGGCCACGTTCCCTGACCGCAACTGTGCCACTCTGGGCAGCATTGGAGGTGGGCGATGTGATAGATTCCCTGCTGCGCAGGCAGTTGCTGCACAACCTCAGATCTTCACACAAAGCTGCAGAAGCCGTGTCTTTTATCAGGGTAAATGAATCGTAAAGAAATGGTGACACGCAGTCTGGTTCATAAGTGTTCCATCACATTACGAGCTGCAATTTTAAGTCTGTTTTATAACATTGGACACATGAGAACAAGATTGACACTACGTCGCTCCTGAAACAAATTGCAACCAACATTAACAAATAGTTTGACATCCAAACAAAGAACTGCTTTTTCTAACAGAAAAAAATGTCACTAATTGACATGTTCATAGGAAATGTACCTATAGACATGTACAGTTGCCCTGGACACTGTGGAGCTACCTGACCTCCAGGATACTACCTCCACTGGGCTGACAAGCAGAGACCCCGAGGCTGCCCTGTGTCCCGGCCAGACTTCCAACGCCTTGCAAATAAATCAGCCCAGCGAATAGCGAGTCTGTGCTTATTACCCTGGAGTTTACTTAACCCATTTTTACAGAAGGCGCCTCAATTAAACGTAACATCACCTCCCCTAGCTAATAAATAGCTGAGAAACAGGCTCAGTCATGAAGTCTCAGAACTCTATTCTGGCGAACAACGAGCCATTTCCCCCAGACGTTATTAATGCATACAGGATCCTGCTGAGGCACAAGGATAGCAAACAGCCCTTCCATGCAGAGCCCAGTGGCTAAAATGGAAGAAGTGCCGATTCTTCATCACTGAGCAGCCTATGTTGTTTTACAGCACTGCTGTAAATCCCTGCGCTTATTTGTACTGAATCCTCACCTTACAGACATCTCATCTGCAAGACTTAAAGGTGTAATAGTTTTCAACCACCGCAACCCTGCAATGGACAAGCGGTTGATGAAAACAGAATAAAGAAATGAAAATTTGATGGTGATTTTTTTACCCATTATAGCTTCATCTGAGTGCTTTACAGAACCTAATCCAAAAGTAAACTGAGGGACATCTGTATTGCATCAATTACTGTATTACACAGTGGTAAACTTGGAGTCACGGACAAATGTCTCATTGTTAAGTCAAAAACCCGCTGAAAGACTATTAACGGCGCCGGTTTTGGGTACAGAGAGACTGCACTGACCACATGCTCCCGGATGAATCCCTCTCTCCAAAAGCACTGTAGGAGCCATCCTGCCTTTTGTAGGTCAGCTGCCTTTGGTACCCTGGCGAGGAACACGAGGACAGGGATAAGAACCCAGAACCTAACCCACAACTTACTCCCAAGCTCATGTCACTCCTCCCTATACCTTGCAGGAGGTAGTCTGTGGCCTCAGTCTCCACCTCAGGAGTCAGCTGCTGGGTCTTCTGCAGGTATTTAAGGATAAAGACATTCGGCGCAAAGTGGATCATGTTCTGCTCGCCGCAGCCAAAGGGCAACCGCAGCAGTTTATCCAGGTTGTTGAGGGTGGGACCCATGACATCCCCTGTAACAGGGCACACCAAAGGACAGCAGTTAGCCACCCACCTAACCAGCCTCTACACATAAAGCTTTGGTTACTGCTATCCATTGTGCATAAATTGATCTCTATTATAATGCAGGCATAGAACTTGTCACCGAACTGAACTGCTGGGTCAAATTCGAGGTGGGAAACTGGCAATTTTCTCCTGGGAAACATTCTGAACTAAATCCTTAAATATCTCACTGTGTAAAATAGTGCGTTATGCAGATCTCCTTTCCAACTGGCCCTCTGGTTGCCAGCAAAAACCTCCTGCCTTTCAGCAAGCAAATGACATGTTCTACTCACCCATATCACTCTCACACTTTCTAGGACTTCTAAACTTTCTATGCATTTCTTAATGTAAATTAAAATCTTTAGCAAAAAATTTGTCCCTGTCTATTTTCTTGTTAAATCAAAACCCAAATTCTTTCATGATGATGTTATGGAATGCAGGCTGAATACTCTTACATACTTGGCAAGGAAATGTAGTTTATTGTTATGCTCTACACCTGACGCTCCCTCTGTAAATATGTGGATAACTGAAGTGTTTAACTTTCCTCCACAAGAAGAATTAACATTTGATCTGCATCATAATTCAAATGAATTCTGGAATGTGTGGACATCTTCCTGGAACTGCTTAATTCACGGTACATGTTCATACCTGTGAAACACCATGACCTTTGGATCTTGTTGTAAATCTAAGGGTGGATTTGCAATTTCTTTTGTTTTTGTCTCCGCTGTACATTTGTTAAAACCACTTAATTACACTAACATTACACAGTTGACAGAGTGACAGCAATGTGACACGCAGGTCTGTAAGCAAACAAGCATCAGGCAGAGAGAAGCTTCTCACCAATCATGAAGGCCCTGGCCCGCTCAGACCCAGGCACCACGTTGTGTGGGAGCCCCAGGGTGAAGGCCTCATTGTGGTTCTCGTCTGCATCCTCCTTGCACCAGATCTTGAACTCCCCCACGGAGCCCCAGCCGGTGGAGAAGCCCACATGCTGCACCTGGCTTGGAAGGAGACCTGCCCACTGCACGATCACACTTTCATTGGACGGCTGTGGGCCGTGGCCCACCTAGCAGGAGGGAGAAGGAAAGCAGGAGAAGATAGATAGGGTAGTTACTAGCTGTCGGCGCCTTGCTGACCCACACCCATGACAGCAGCGGCCTTGGAGACAGGGTCCCTCATTCTGAGCTCAGATGTGGCCAGAAATGTATGACACATCAGCATGTAGAAATTTTGTTTCTGCAGGGCTGTTGTGCAGCTGCCGTCCGGTCAACACGACATGCCACCCTGAGCGCCGGAGTAGGAGCCTGACAGGACGTAACACGCTACAGCCTACATTAAACCTCAGCTGAACAAACACAACACGTCACACCGGATCCAAAAAGGACCCACCGCAGCCGTAATTTTCCTACGAAAACAAAGTGTCGGAAGCCTATTAGACTTCCTATAAAATTAGTCTGATCCAGAGTGGGTTTTACAAGGTGTAGGTTCCTGTGAAAGTCAATGCCAGGCTTTGCCAACCGCAACCTTCACCACTGGGCTATTTTCAAAGCAAGCACAGCCTGTAGGCTATCCACGTGGTGCTCTGTGGCATTCAGTGCATTAATAAACCAAACATCATGTCATTTTAAGAACGTCAAGTCAGTCCTCAGAACATTCTGTGCCAATTGCACCTCATGTACCACAGCCTTTCGTTGGTCTCTTCAGGACACTCGGCGTGTCCGGCTCAGAAGGCCTGAGGTTTCTCTGCCAGTGACCGATAGTCATCACCATGCTTGTTGACAGCACTGCCCAAGCCCCCTTCTGCATCACCACACAGCCAAGACAGGAGAAGTGGAGAAGGTGGCACAGCCCTTTGTCAGGGGGTCTTGGGGGCCTCTTTCAGGCTGCAGAGAAATGGGACACCAGCCACCGGACCAGCACCGTTCTGTCTTTCATTAGTGTTTTCTGACAGAAGTATACTGTGTGTAAAACCAACCAAAGCATCAGTCCTCAAGCAGACACTTTTCTCCAAAATGGTATTCCAGTTATTTTCCCATTTATACCGCAGGGTAATTTTTACTGGAACATCTCAACATCTTGCTCAAGGGTACAATAGCAGAAGGAGGGATTCCAGTCTACAGGCAGCAGCTCTAACTACTGTGCTGCCTGGACCCCCCCCAGTCCCTCCTGGTACACAGGACCACATCAAAACTATAAACCCTGAGAGTAAGAGAACAAAACAATAATAACAAAAAATAATACAGAGGGAGAATACAGGTGCAGTAAATTGCCAACATGGTTCTTACACACAGGACTGGGTGGTTCATAGCTGCATTGTGATCCTCCTCAGTTCTGCCCACTCAACTGTGGTTACTTTTCTACGGATAACAACAGCATTCACCAAACACTGATCTTTACAATGTTCAACTATTTTTGACAATCAAACTATTGCAGTCAAGAAGATACTGGAAACACAACGAAAATGATAACCCTGAAGGTATCATGCCACATGCTCTTTTCTCCTACACCTGGCCTACACAGCACACTTGTATGGACTGAATAAATTTACATTTCTGCTGTACAGCCCTGATTTTATACTGTACCCTGAACAATTACATGTAACTAAGCAGGAAAATATACACTCCCCAGCCAATTTATTAGGAACATCTGTACACCTGACTCCTTCACCCAATTATCTAATCAGTCAGTCATGTGGCAGCAGTGCAGGGCATAAAATCACACCAACATGGCTCATGAGCTTCAGTCAATGTTCAAATCAAACTTCAGAATGGGGTAAATATGAGCTAAGTGACTTTGACTGTGACATGGCTGCTGGTGTCAGACGGGGTGGTTTGAGAAGTCACTGGTGAGAGACGTCAGAGGAGGACAACCAGACTGGTTCGACCTGACAGGACAGCTAAGGTAACTGAAATAACCCCTCTTCACAACAGCAGGGGCAGAAAAGCATCTGTGAACACGACACATCAAACGTCAAGTCAAATGGTCTACAGCAGACGACCACATCAGGTTCCACTCCTGCCAGACAGGAACAGGGAGCTGAGGCTACAGTGGACACCAGCTCACCGAAACCAGACAGTTGAAAATGAGAGAAGTGTCACCTGGTCGATTCCTGCTGCGACACACAGATGGTAGGTCAGAAATTGGCATAAACAGCATGAAGTCATAGACTCAACCTGCCTTGTGCCAACAGCTGAGGCTGGTGGGGGTGGTGTGAGGAGTGTTTTCTTAGCAGACATTGGGCCTCCTAATCCCAATTGAGCATAATTTGAACGCCAGTCACAAACTGGCTACAATTTACTATCTTTTAATGGCTCCTTCCAGCATGATGAAGCACAGTGTTACACAGCACAAGTCACCTCACAGCATGAACATGCCAATGAGTTCAGTGAACTTCAATGGCTGCTCCAGTCACCACACCTGAATCCAACAGCGGTCTGTTGGGATGTGACAGAGCAGGTTGGCAGCACGGATGTGTAACTGACAAATGTGCAGAATTACACGATGCATCATGTCAACAAGGACCAGAATCTGTAAGGATTTTTTTCCAGCACCTTGTTCAATCCATGACATGAATAATTCTGGTTGTTCTGCGGGCAAAGGGGTGGAGGGTGCTTCCCAGTATTAGAATGTTGTTCCTAATAAAGTGGCTGGTGAGATAACCATATTTTCGAGGGTAAGAAATCATTTGTGATTTTGCTGTGTTTTTTTTCCATACTGTCAACAGCGCAAAGTAACCAGGAAGAAAGTGCTGCCATTGCCCATCACGTTACTCATAACAGTACTCGGACCTTCTGCTACTTCTGTTTCAGAAGCAGCTCATGCACAGACAGAGACCTCATGTGCTCACTCACCTGAACCGTGCCATCCTTCCAGCTAATCCAGAAGCTACGGAACTCGTCCCAGGAGAGGATGCTGGGAGTGGAAGCACTGGCCACTGGGTCACCCATCTTGCCAAGGGAGATCCATGAGAGTGTGTTCTGCTGGCCACCCAGGACTATTTCAACCATCTCAGCGCTGTCACGAGGGCTGGGCGACAGGGCCAAGTGGGCATCGTTGTGGGTCTTCACAGCTACTACAAAGTGCGTCATTCGCCCCGGCTTCTTCACATATTGGTACTCGTACTTGTTTGGCGTGGAAATGTGGATCCTCTCTGAAAAATGTCACTATAACTTTACATTTTTTTCCTTCAGATTTACCATAATATATAACTTGGTTATCATATTTTCTACCATGAATAAAATTCAACTGAATGTATAATTTAATACATAGGTCAGCTTAAACTGCAACTTCAGCATCCATGCAAAGTGTGTCTCAGGCATAATGCTTCAGTGGAGAGGAACACAACTGACCGTTGGGGCAGAAGAAGACGCTGTAGGTGTATTCTCTGGGTAGACCTTCTGGCTGCAAGGCAAGACAGCAAAGTGAACTTCTGCCACGTTGTCTTTCAAATTATTGTGCTTTGCTAACATGAACACGCATGTTCTGAAGACAGAACCACCCTGCCACCCCCACCTCCACCAGGACACTCCTGCAGACAAAGTCCACGCCAGCAACTGCTCTCCTTTCATTGGAGTCCTCGGAGATCCGGGCAGGTCTGGGGGCCTGAGATCCGTTAGCGCAGCAGCCTGGTTCACTGTAGGCCACAGCACGTGCTGCACAGCAGAACACATCTCAGTGTACAACAACAATAGGACAAGACTCACATCTAACCCGCAGAACAACGATGGTGTGTGCTGGCTGGACAAGAGGTGCAGGAGAGAGTCAAGGACGGAATTCAGGAAAGCCGCAAAGCTGCTCCATCACAGCAAGTTCTTTGCTCAGAAAAGCAGCAGCGTTTCTTGAAGCAGCCAGAGAAAAGGCATTGGCGCCGATTAGGGCTTATGACAAGATTGGGGCAGAGTCTTTGTGTCAAAACTCACTGAAAGACGAACATTCAGTCGGACCACTGGTAAGAACCACAACTGACTCAAAATTTACACTGGAAGTGAGTCAACCTGTCTGTTACGCAGCCTTGACATAAAATGTGCATCAGAACCATCAAAAGTTGGTTTTTATTGTAGAGCTGTGGTTTACAAAACCCACGTTGAAAAGCAGGAGGTAAAATGTATACTGTGTAGAAAGGAGCACAAAACAAGCAGCTTTGAGAAGCAGATGAAAAGTAATACAGTCCAAGTTGTCGCCTGTATCCTTTTCCCTACATCTGGTGTAGTTAATGTTTGGAGATGCCTTCAAGTCACACTGTCAGTTGGCAGATGTGAAATACGGAGGTGAATCTCAAATGATACGGGCGGCCACCTCATGGGAGTCTCTGATTTAAATGATCCTTCCGTACGGTTGTGTGAAGGCCAAAGTACATGCAGGAATTTCAGGCAACCAGGTGCAAACACCACTTCCTTCACAAAGTTCCATACTGCTGGATGACAACAGCCCTGCACATAAAAGATTCATGAGGCTTTTTATGGACACAATGAAGCCAAATGCCTCTGTCAGATTTTTTCATGGAATGCTCTGGAACACAGAGTGCATTTCCACCTCTTTTATGCCTCAGAGAACTTTTTCAAGAACAGGCCGGCGTCCCACCAGACACAGTTCAGAGTTCACACTGTGTAGGAAAGCATTTCTGTGTAATTACAGCCTCCCTCCTCTACCCCTAATATACTTCTATATGGTTTCGTGTTTCTATTATTTTGTCCACTCTATCATATTAGCAGACTCATGCTAACGGAACTTCATGGGGTTCAGTTTGAAACAAATGCAGGCGCTGCTGGTAAAATAGTCCCAGACCATCACACCAATGGAGCAAAATGCGAATGCACCCTTTTGTGTGTGTTTACTGAGAGAAAAGCTGCGTGAGCAGCAGGGGAGCTGGGGACTGCAGGGGATTCGGTGACCTGCAATGACCTGTGAAGCCGTCCAGTCATCCACAGGCCACGGTGGAGCCAAAGCAGACATTTTCAAACTCCTCTCACTCTCCTGCCCACGTAGAAACCTCTTGTCGGTCTTTCTCCTCAGCGTCATGCACCAAGCCTCACAATCCAATTAAATTTAACATGCGCAAAATCATGCAGTTTCATGACTTTCCCAAAGTTTTTTTTTTTACCATGACAATTTCACCTGTAATATTTGCTGCCCCCAGCTCAGTGAAGGACAGGACGATTGATGTGGGTGTGGCCTCCCCTGGAGCCACACACTTCTTGCGAGTCAGGTAATACCTGCCAGGGTGTCCCACAAACTTGATCCCCTTGGACACAGAAACTTTGACGTGAACCTGGAAAACAAGTCGAAGGGAAAGAGTCTGCTGTCAGATGACAAAGTGAAAAAACGTCATTGCAATATCTAAACTGAGACATCACAATCGCCATCCTTGCGTTTGTTTGTTTATTTGTACAACCACAGCTCTCATGCGGCAGGCAATGGATAACAGGTTCTACATTTCCAGTGTGTATTATTACTGTTAAAAATGTTAGCAGGCACAAGCCATGTGTGAAGAGCTCCATCTGCAAGTGATCTCCCTCACTTTATTTATAAATAGTATTTATAAATAACTATTAACTATTCCCAGATGGCCTGATGATCCCCAGAAACTTCCTTCTTTCTGTCCTTCTTACTGACCAACATATTTCTCCACACTGGACATGTCGCATGAAAAACCGGAAAGTTACAGATCAAACTATCCATGCTTCTGCGTCTCCAGATGGGACCACTGCCTGTGTGGATGTGATTCTAATAAGGGAAACCTGGCAGGGCAGCACCTGGGCTGTGATCACACTGGATACCATTCACTCCGTACAGGGGTGCGTTTCCTCCGCAGAATAGAGACACGGATTAAAAATGTTAAATTTTAAAAAGCAGTAGGGTTGTTTTTACTTTTTCCACAACTCCTGAATTAAGGGTTCGTAGCTTTAGTCAGACATAAACCTGTGACAGTTTAGCCCTCCAGCTCACTGAGATGCTTCTTTTTCATTCTATGCTCATGAGCAGCCTCACCTCTGCACAGGTAGGCAGGTAGTTGTAGACTGTGAGCGGGACTTTTGTCTGTTCGCCACGAATGACGCTGTAGGGCAGAGTGAAATCCACGAAGAACGGCTTAAATGTGCGCAGCTCTGCCCTGCCGGCCAGGCCCAAGCCCTTCTCTTCTGACAGGCCAACGGCCTCCGTCACCCACGTGGTGATGGAATCGGGAACATCCAGCTGCAGCTCAGCTTCTCCAGTTATGTCACTGCGAAAGTCAAAAATACGAGAGACAACTACATGGGTAGACGTCACTTTTCAATCCGTCGCAGACTGACGCCCTGTCGGAACTGCAGCCGCCTCAGTTTTTCACAACTTTGCCAACTGCTTCGAGCAGAGCTGAGATTTATCAGCTAGTAAAATTAAAACAAATAGAAAGTCAAATCCCAGCCAGATGAGGCAAGGAAGGCAATTATACTGTACAGATGACCAACTGGCAAACAATTAGTATTTTCTTCTTCTAATCACCCTCACCCTGAAATACTTAAAATTATAAATGAGGTCATAAAAAATGAAAAGCAATCACTTCTGAGCAGGGTGAGCACAAACCCAGTCTAAGAGAAGCTTCTTTAAATGCCATCAAATGACAAAGGTGCACTTCACGAATGTCACTGTTAATTTAGCATGGATATTTCATTGTTCATGAATACTTGCTATGCCTTCCACAGTTCTTCCTCCTTCCGACGTCGTTCTTGGTCTGCCCCCTAACACCCACCCTGCTCCACTGGGGCTGCACCAAACAAAGCAGTAATAATGTTTTTATTTTCACACATGAGAGCACTTACACCGCTGGGCTGAAGCCAGGGTGTAGAAGCACAGTAAGCATTTGTGCTCCCTAGTTCACCACAAAAGCACACAGAAGAAACAAAAAAAACTGCTCAGGAAACTATTTTATTCAGTAACAACCACCCTAGAGTTGTCAGGTGCTGGGGGCCAAGGAAATATCCCAAACTAGCCGAGTTACCCAGCGCTACACAGCTCAGAAAGTGAAAAGGTAAATAATGACAATATATATCACTAGACTGTATCACCATTAAAACAGGTTTATTCAGTGCATATATGTCGCTGGTCAGTTGGAACAGTGGAAAAGTACCCTACTTTTACCTTACTTTTTACACCTTATAACTTTTACATTAGTAAAGTAGCCATTGTTGTACATGTGTTTGTCACTGTCTCCCTGTTTCCAGTTTGGCTCCTTCCTCCAACACACCCCTCATCACCCCTCCCTGGTGCACGTATCTGTGTGTGTGTCTATATCTTGACAATTCTGCTGGGAACTGCCTAGAGGCACACATCACTAATGTGAGTAATGCTGCGTGTGTGCACATGCATGTGTGTTTAACTACACAGAACCCTCATTTAAGGTGAGAAGTACCTGTGTGCCAAATTTCAAGTCTGTGGCTTGAAAAACTCAGCTGTGCATAAACAAACAGGGATTGAACTTTATAGTTGTAGACACAACACTCAGTGTAGTAAAATGAAAGTAATCAGATGAATGTAGGAGTAACATTCACTGCTCTTTCGAAAATGAAACATTTCCATTGTTCCCCTTGACAACAACACATAATCTAAGTGTATCAACCCTAACCAAATAAGGATGAATGTGGCTGGTGTTCAGTGTTTCTGTTGAGCTGGTCGCCAGGGGCAGCTGAGATGTGGTCTTTGTACTGGATGGGAAGGGAGTACCTGACATTGAGGCAGTGCCACACCCACGTCTCTGGGAAGAATGTTCGCCGGCGCTTCTCTGCCCTGAGAACAACAAAAAAATCATCATGTTAGAAAGATCATTTGGAGAAAGTTCAGCCTGACCTGGAAAAATAGGATTTATTTCACTGAGTATCCTGCATTTTGCCACACTTGTGACTGTAGAACTGGCAACTACAAACTTAACTAAAACAAGTCTTCCTAAAATTTGGGAAACATTTGGCGGGTCTGAAATTCTACTGGCTTCATTTCATGACTACCAAGATGACAAATGATGTGCATGTTCATGGATCTGTCAGCCACCAACTGGCACCGAACAGGAGCGGAGGAGAGAAAGTTGCTTTATTTTCAGGTATTTTATTTTTTCAGCATAAATAACAGTTAATAAAAAGTATTTTTATTTATTTTAGTTATATTGAGGAGTTTCAGGGTCAGGCTTTCAATGAAACAATTTCATTTTTTAAATTAATCTGTTTAACTGCAGGTTTGGGAAATGTTCTTCACTCTGCACTATAAACATTTAAATTAATGATCTTTAGTGTTTTCTAATGAGGCAACTGGTGTTTACAGTATTTATCCTGCTCAAGTCAGGGGTCAACAGTTACAGGTGTTTTCTGATGGGGCGTTGGCGTGTTTTTCCCCAGCTTAGCGTAACAAAATGTCCCATCCAACCCGATTTCAGGGATGAATTAGATTCGGATACCAAGGGACTACTGTTCTACTGTTTATTATAGCTGAATCCAAAACTTAAAAAAAAAAAAACTTATCCACAAACATAACAGGGGACATCTGCATTCTTAATTTCCCCTTATTTATGATGGCCTGGATTTGCAAGTGACTTGAACCAACTTCCAGTCTCAGCTGTATTCACAAATCAGCAGGTAGTTAAATAGTCATGTAAATATTTTATCCCTCTTTTCGTGAACTCTACAAATTTGTGTTGTAAAAACCAAAGTTCTGTTTAGTATTTTTACCACAAACAAAGACACAACTAATGATACAGAACAGCTGCATTCCAAATGTTCTTACTTATCCTCTACTTAGGTTCAGGGAAGTGTTTCTGATGGTAGTACTATGTTAGCCAGATCATTGGTACCTGGGCATCACACGCAAGGGCATGGAGGCCACCTGTGTGGCTGTGTGAGGCTGGAAGGCGGCCACGGCTTCGTCTGTGTATATCCCTCCGCTCTGCCGGTGGCTGAGGCTCACCATGTCCGTCATCACCAGTAAACCCGTTTCCTGCCACAGACAGACAAATAGAAACAGCGTTGTGGGAAAAAGTGACTGGGTCAGTCAAATCAGGCAACCAGGTCAGACTACTATAGTGGCCTGTAAGCTACAGCCACCTCACAATGTACAAAAGCTCACAGCCAGAAAAGCATAATGTCAGCGAGGAATGTTGGAGTCAAACTGACTGTAAAGGCAAAGCGAGCGTCTTTGGTGATGTCCCAGTGCCAAGGGAACACAGATGAACGTCGCCATCGCCGTGTTGACAGTCCAGGCCACCACAAGTGTCCGTCATCCTTGGGGCCCCCAAAGGCATCAGACACATCAAAGTCGGCCAGCTCCCTGAACACCTAAGCAGGAAAACCTCAGTAAGGACTGAGTAAATTCGCAATAGATACGGTGCAGTTCAAATGAGGCTAAAATGCTGACCTTGTCTGGACTTAGCTGAAAGCCAGTCTTGAGGAGATACAGGCTTTTATCCACAGTTGCGACACACACACAGGAGCCCTTTTCACCTCTCACCCGCAATGTGACAGGGTCCCCCGGCAATGACTCATTAGCAGACAGAGATACAGACACCTAAGGACCAACAGGCATATCAAGGACACATATGTTGTCTGGAGCAACAAAATGGTGGAGTTATGCAGATTACAGTCGATTGGTTGTTCGAACTAGGAGTTTCCTTCAAGACCATTGGATGGGCTGAAATTATAGAAATTCTGCCAACTTTGGAACTACCGAGACTTGCCTGGTTCTCAAAGCTGGACTCCACAGGGAGCTGCAAGCTGTCTGTCACACCCTCGCCATTCTCCCGCACGTAGTACACCAGCAACCGGCTCAGTGGGGCCATGGAGGCTGTGACAGTGAATACCAACACTGCAGCACAGTTGTCCACCTCCCCATGCACAGAGGAGGCCGTTGCAGCTGGTTGGGATCACGTAGTGAGGGAGTGAAAGAAAAGAATAATATGAGATGGATGGAATACAGGAAAAATATCATTACATCTCGCATCTAAGCAGTAATGTTACCCTGCGCTTCACACATCAAAGTTACTGCATTTCTGAAATTTAACTACCAGGCAGAAGTTCAGCTTTCGTATAATTAGCTCAATCTTCTGCAGCGCTGTAGTCCTTTAGTACTGACCTGAGCCACTAGGGGGCAACGTAGTGTGGATGTTCTTGTCAAAAGTGACAGTTGCCCTCTTCTCTCGATGACGGGTGATGTTGGGCAGCTGTTTGCCAGACTGGACAATATTGCCGCGGGACGCAATCTCATAGTGCAGCGTGAAGTTACATGGGCAGGTGGACTTCAGGACAATTTCAGCCGTTTGCCCGATCTACAGAGGAAGGAACATGAGATCCACAGCAAACTCTGCATGTCAGACACTCCAAACCCTGAATGCTCTTCATTTTTTAATATCAGAACCGTGCTAATATCTCATTTACTAATGCCAAGGTTCTACAAACAACTTTACAAACATATCAGCATTAGGGTGTAGAATGTTCGCATTTGGCAAATTTACAACTTTCCTGGGATACAGGGAAGATTATGGCTACAGGTGAATAATATAACATAACTTATAAGTCAAGAACGAGGAGAAGTGACCTGCAGGGGTGCCCCGGGACTCTGGAGCTGTATGTAACACTTGCTGGGCGAGTACCAGCTGCTAATGGACAGGTAACTGGGCAGGTACTGGTCCCCCGCTGGTTTGCCGTTAATGGCAGTCACTTTGGTCTAGGGCAAAAAGGCAAAACCATGAGCGAATGACTTACCAGCAAACAGCATCTTGCTCGGCAGCATTTCCCTCACGCCACCTTCTTTTACTGCGTTTCTCACACAGCGGTTCATTTCAACTAAGGATCAAAATAAAAACTTCTGAGCATCACATCTGCAAAGCCCACCTCCTCCTGCCCATTTACCTCCAGCCAGACATACTGGGCAGCAGTCGGGATGGAGGGAACTTCAAAAACAGCCTGGCCATTGAGGGATATCAACTGGCTGGTGTAGATGTTGTCCTTGGGAGTGAGCTCTGCCCTCACCCGCACCGTCACCCCGTCTGCTGGACTACCATCTGGATAGGTCACCTCCACCTGGCTCACAAGAGGACCCAAAAAGACACTGAGTTTTCTGAAATTAACAGACAATTTAATACAGGAACTGCAATAATGTGTTCTGTCGTGAAAACATCATTTGCTGTTTTAGTAACAAGAAAAGGTCTGAACATCTCCTACCTTCCCTTTATAGGGCAACCCGGGTTTGAACTGCTTCCGCGTGTCTCTGGAGTACTTGATATCAATGAGCTGCTTATGGACAGGTGTAGAGTCATCAAATGTTGTCTGTCGAGCTCCATCCACACTGCTCACCGACACCCATATGTTGACGGTGCCCCGAAAGTGGTCAGCCACATCCAGGGGCATCATTTCCTTCACACACAGGTCAAAGGTTGCAGATCCCTTGATCTGAGGGCAGCAGAGGAGAGAGACCCTACAGAACTGTGTCCAGGTGTCAACACAGCAGGGACTTGGTATTCTGCCAAATACAAACACACAGCAGCACAAAAAAAAAAAAAAAAAAAAAAAAAAAAAAAAAAAAAAACACACAGACTTTGTTAACTCACCTCCATTGTCTTCACTACCGGGAGGCCCACTTCGTGGCGGTAGTAGCCAACCCCATTTACAGTCATGTTCACTGTCATTTTGCCCACCACTGGTTTTCCAAACGTGTACCTGAGAAGAGGCAAGATGACAGAGTTCAACCAAACACCCCAGACAAGATACAGACAGACAGGGGTGAAAGTCTATAACACTGAAATACTCCTTTGAAATGACTGAAATTATTTCTTTCTTTCGGTGTTTAATTTACACCAGGTTTAATTAAGATGTTATTCCATGTGAGCTCCTTTACTTACCTGGCATGTATCGTGACCTGTTCACATGTGTTGAGGTCATGGACATATCGAGGTGGTTCAACAATCAGCTCAAACTTGGGCATCACTGCAAAACAGAACAAGAGAGGATTACTAACCCTTCCATTACAGCACAGGCAAGAAGGGAACCGTGACAGACAGGAAAAGCTCTGTTATGCTACAGACAAGAAGGTAATGCCTCCATGGGGATACAGAATAGAGAGGGAGCTTCTCCATTACAGCACAAACAAGAAGGGAACCCTTTTGTTGATCTAGAAAAGAAGGGAATTCTTCCACTGCAGTACAGACAAGGGAACTTCTCCACTACAGCACTGACAACAGGACCCCCTTTTCATTAACTTACAAACCAGAAGTGGATTCCTCCTCATCCCCACTGATTCAGTCTTCAACCCCTTCACCGGAAAGCACCGTGGCGACATGCAGATCAGGCACTCGCCCCCACCGGGGACTTACCATACTTCTGGACCTCGAAGGACGTGTTGTAGATGTGTCCTTGCATCTCAGCGAAGATGAGCCACTCACCAAATAGCGGCTGGTCTGACAGGGGGAAGCTCACGTTAACAATGCCTGCGGGGACAAGCAGTAGTCACACTGCTGGCATCTTGCAAGTTGCAAGTCGCAAGTCAGACAAGTTTCCCACAGGAAGCTGGTGTCACATTCAAGCTTAAGAAGGAGCTGCGATTCCCTCATTACAATTACTTCTGCTGCGTAAATGACTAAAATATGCAAATATAAACACATTAAGTCACAGAAATAAAGCATCTGCTACAGAACAAAATCAACATATCAAGGCGCTGTTATTACCGCAACAGAGAGGTTTGAGATCTGTCCATTGAATCATTCGGGATCCATGAGGGTCCTAAAAACAAAACATACATAACCAGAAGTCTCTTAATGGAAAAAAAAAACACATTTCTCACTGTCCCTCTGTTTTCTGTGCAGCAAATGCCATCTCTACATTACCTCCAACATAACAAATCCTCTACAGCAGAGGAACTAAAAGCAATATACAGGCAGGACACAGCACTATGAAGCAGTGGGTGGGAAACCTGACCTTCGTCCTACTTGCCAGTTAACAGAGTAACCTTGTCCTGACAGGAGGAGGAAGGTCAGACACCTTAAGGTGGTTGATTGAGACATTAGCCAAACTTCCAAGCCGTAGCCACATGGCGGATCTCGGAATGGAACTGTGAAGATGCTTCAGCTGTTTGACTGGCATCCCTGAGCATCAGTGAGGTGTGTCAGCTGAAAGCTTTATGTGGGGGTGGAAGGGGGGGGTGGGCAGATTACGAGAGGCTGAGGAGCCAGGAGCTGCTCTCTTTCATCTATTCAGTGTGAAGGCCTGGGGGGGCGGGGCGCCGCGCATCCTGTCATCAAGGTGAGCAGCCCTGTAATCTCTGCTTTTGTGGGAAAACAAAAACAAACCCCCCATTCCCTGTCTCCTCGTCCAGGGTGGTCTCGCTGACCTCTACTCACCACAACGTAAGCATCGATCTGAAAAAAAAAAGGAGGGGAGGGAGGGCAAAACACACAAACACACGGAGACAAAAAAGGCAAACATTAGAAGTTGGAGCAACCGGCACGGCAAACCCCAGACACCCCTCATCCACAATCGGCCATCTGTGAGCCTGAACGCTGTGCTCTGCCAGCGAAGAAGCTTTATAGCTTCACCATCAATAAGCACACTGTCTCCAAACCTCTCTTGCCCCCCCTGCCAGTTATGCAGGACACGTAGAAACCCCTTCAGGTGCCCGAAAACACTGCCTGCAAGCTTGTTGCACATTTATTTTGTATGCCGGCAAGTCATTCTCCTTCCCCACCTCCCACCCCCCATAGAAAGAAAGTTTGTTCTACCTGTAAACCCAGATGGCCTCAGGCTCCAGTCTCCACAGAACCAGTGAGTTAAGTGGGCCAGTACTTCTACAAGTTCTGTAGGTTGCTCTTAGTAGGAGCGCTACTTTTTCTTGTGTAGCCGGTGACCAGGTTCTTAGGCTGAGGTACTGTACTGCGTGACCATTATTCATCACAGCCCTCACGGCCACATTTCATCGCCCACCGTGCAGATTCAGATTTAATCCAGTGCAGATTCCCATCAGCTCACCTCCTGTTTTCCTATCCTTTCTTCAAAATTAGTAGCAATATTTTGCAGGATCATTTATTCCCAGCTGAAATTCAAGATTCAATCCTGATTATTCTGCTGACTACTATGAACTACAGCAGTTAAATGAGGGGAGAATGGGAATCCCTGACTACCCGAATCTAACTCCCCTGGAATGGATGCCGAATTTTTTGGACTCCCATTATTTTAAACAGGGAAAAAAAAACAACAATAAACACCTGTGTAACTATCAACTGCTGATGCTCTAAATTCCAGTTACCCACTTAGAAAACACTTAACGTTGTCGCTAATTTGCATGTTTGTAACGCACGGCACAGTGCGTACAGCACAGCACGCCACCAGCATTTAAATTAATTGGTTCATTTTAAAAGTTAAATTTAGTTTTAAAAATTTCAGAAAAAACGTGAGGTTTGCTGTGAGGACCGACTGGCACCCAGCTGAATTATGCAGTTTAAATCGCAGTAAATGATGCTCCGCACACACAGTTGTACAGAGCGCACTAAAATAACCGAGAAGGAACCAGCATGTGTATGGTGCTCAACGATATTCGTCTACTTTTACATCTATTTTTATTTTTATTTGCGTGTCAATTTTTTCATTTCGCAAAAGCTTCGGATGAAATATCGTTACAGTAAAGCATCCAGACGGACGCCCGTATTCAGCTACTCATTTTCAAGTGTTGTTACAGCAAAAATTTGGGTACCGAGTCTGGAAACAAGGGGTAGCTGTACCTTTTGTCCATCTGAAACAATGCACTGAAAGCAACCCTCAACCTGTCAAATCACCACAGCTAACAGCCCTTCAAGTTAAAGAGAAAGAATATAGAAGGACAAAACCTAATGCATCCACCACAGCACGATATTTACAGCAGACAGAATGTGTGCTTTACCTCAGGGTTTGCAGGCCTCAGGTCTGGTGTGACTGAATATATGTTGATGAGCACTGGAAGGGAGAGCAGACAGTGAGCCCTGAAGCCATGATACATGCTCACCGCTAAAACCAAAACATCCTCCCACATGCCAGCTGGTTATATTGGAAGCCGACCAGCAAGGTGCAGCCAGTCCTAAGATGGAGAGCAGAGACCTTTCTGCTGGGGCTTGTACACCGGCTTGTCCGTCTGGATGAAGACAGCAGCGCCCTTGTTGTCCACCGTAACAGTCGTGTAGTTGTGAAAGATGTAGCCCTCATCAGTCAGGTGCTGGTTTCCCCAGACCTTCAGATGGGCCTGTCCTCGCAGGCCGAGGGGTACCTGAGCAGGCATGTCGACACTGCATATCACCCGCAGGATACAAAACAGTGGCAAGCCACAAAATACCGTGCAAGACTGGTTTTCAGATCCCCCTGAAACCCCCCAACCAAGCCAGCTATTTATTGTTCTCTGCCACTTGCTGATTTCATTCAGATAACAAGGCCCTTATAATTTATTTGTTCACCTACAATTTTAGGTTTTAGACTGATGCTCACAGCGACTTCCTCATTCATACAGCAGGGTACGGACTTTGGTCCAGGGCACTAGAGCAGGAGTGTTATACAAACCAGGGTGCACAGTACATCCAGAAGAAGATTCCTCTGACTACCAGGTCCCCCCTACCTGTTATTTCTGTCTCATACTTGGGCCACAATGCAAAACATCTGCTGCATTATAATGAAAACATCTCATGCAACGTCAAATAAAAAAGAACAGACAGCAAAACAAAAAGACATATATTCCTCAGCTTTTAAAGGGCATCACAAAGAGAATATAAAATTCCTTACCTTCAATTTGATTGTACCTTTGTCTGAAAGACACACAGAAAACCAATTTTTTCAGTCATTTGAAGTAAACTTTAATTAGCACAGACAGGTGAAGACATATGAAGTCAACCTGTTTAGTGCCAAAGCACAGCCATGCAAAAAAAACACTAATACAACATTGCTAAAACTTTCCAACTGCTCAGGTTGAAGATATGAGTGGAATTTGGAAAAGAAATTTGTACTTGTAACCTTTCAAAATGTGCTCAAAATAAGGACTAGATTAAGCAGAATATAAATTACTTATTCTATGGAGATAAAACATGCAGAGCTGCGGGCCCTGAATGATGAACTGCAGCCCATATTCACTCAATACCACACTGAGGCACAGTGCACAACACGTGGGGCTACAGAACAAAGGCAAAACACCGGACAACTCGGTGTCCTCCACGGCAGAATCCTGTCCCCAGGGTCAGCGAAAAGGGGGCGCGAAGAGACCCAGAACCTGGACCTGGACTCACCACGCACGGTGCCATGGCCATGAGCCACAGTCTGGCCCTTCGCAGACAGCTGCACCTGCACCCGGGTGTCCTCTGTGGCACCAAAAATGGTGACACTCAGGGCCTCTTCCACACCAGCACGGAACACCGAGGGAGCAGCGATCAGGTACCCTCTGCCAGGGGACAGGAAGGCAAAGGAACAAATCTACACTTTGTCCTTGGAAGCAAGTCAGTGACTTGCGCAAATCATCCTGAACTTCTGGGAAAAGACATAATTAATCCTTTCAGAGATGAGTAAAGCTTCACAATACCAAACAAACCCCACAATCCACCCTGGGCTGGTTCTGCAGCTGACAGTACCATGAAAATGAGCAGATGGCAGGATACCAAGTTAACAAAGGAAGACCACAAAGTTGTTCACACGTTGTATCCTGCCTGTTGTTTACTAGCTTTATGTGTCCGGTGCTGCTTCCCGGTTCTCAGTTAAGACTGGCTTTACTCCACTCTGGGCAGAAACGATGGGGGGTCTGAAGCAGCCATACAGCTTCTTAAACAAATCAGAAACAGAAACCATGAACCCAGCTTGTTCTTAGCTTAGCACTGAGAGCTGCTGTAAGGCCAAAGGCCAAAGGTCAAAGGTCATGCTTTTATAAACATTCTCATAGGACCTGTTTGAACCTCACTGCTTAGGAAAATGTGCGATGGGATACTTAGGATTCGAGCTCCATCTGCTGTGAAAATAAAACTCACTGTATTGCCAAAGAAGGCAGGAATCAGAAAGTCCACCGCTTTTCACCATTTTGTTTCATCCACTAAAGTTTCTTGAATACTGTCCACATTTCAGAAATACGTCATTTGTAAATAGCCGAGAGCAGCCACTCGTGGGGATAATTGAGAGAAGAGGAAAACGACCAAAAACCCAAGCAGGTTCGTACAACTGGCCACAGATCTTCACCAGAGGCCACGTACTGTTAAACGGTTGCACAAGAGCAACATGGCTGAGGCCCATGGATGCCGGCAGCAATTAAACAGCCAAACCCACTCGCACGGTTCACTTAGCATGAGATCAGGTGGTTGGCATTACAGGCTGCAGGGCAGGAGCGGCCTAATCCTGGACAGTCATGAGCGAGTCTTGTAGGACATGGGAACGGCGAGAAAAACAAGAGCAGGAGAGGACACAGGTCATAGGTTGCAGTATTTCGTTGCTGCACTACTACACATGGACGGGGTCTGAAGCTACTGGTTTCCTCCTGCTCCTCAGTGCGCATCAGGATGCGGCTCACCAATGGAGGACCGAAAAGAAGCCAGGTGGTGCTCTGGACAGCCTCCTCCCCAGGCCCAAAAACCCGCACCACTCACGCTGCCGTCCTCAACCTCTCCGTGCTTCAAGCTCACAGCGGCGTCACCCACAGCACCAAATTGCCCCAAGTCACAGCAACCAGCATCACCAGCTTGGGATTTACTGCTGGCATCACACAGGAAAAAAGGGAGCGGAGAGGCAAGTAGGCTGTCAAGTGCTAACACACTCACAATCCCACACACACAAAATGAGGATGACACTGTCTTTCGCTCTCTCACACACACACACAAACAAACANCATCACACAGGAAAAAAGGGAGCGGAGAGGCAAGTAGGCTGTCAAGTGCTCACACACTCACAATCCCACACACACAAAATGAGGATGACACTGTCTTTCGCTCTCTCACACACACACACAAACAAACACACACTCACTGACACGCAGAGGCCTCATCAATCTGCCNAGTGCTAACACACTCACAATCCCACACACACAAAATGAGGATGACACTGTCTTTCGCTCTCTCACACACACACACACACACACAAACAAACACACACTCACTGACACGCAGAGGCCTCATCAATCTGCCCACACACACACACACACACACACTACACTGCAGTTAATATTGTCCCCACCGTAAGTCTAACTGAAGAAATGACGTCGTAACTGCTGAAGACCCCACGCTGACCTATTTGGTCCAGAAATCCGAAATCACATTATGCTCAAAAATGTGTGCATTCAACTTCTGAAGGTTCTTGGACAAGTGTGTGAAAGTGCAGACGCAGTGTGTCACATCCCCGCTGTAACTGTGG
The DNA here is from genome assembly GCA_900497675.1 of Arapaima gigas. Taxonomy (NCBI): domain Eukaryota; kingdom Metazoa; phylum Chordata; class Actinopteri; order Osteoglossiformes; family Osteoglossidae; genus Arapaima; species Arapaima gigas. The sequence goes on along the minus strand of UFQX01001618.1, from coordinate 542,785 downwards.
AACATCCACCAGTTTGCCTTGCGCTGCTGATGCTTAATCTCGTAAACCGCAAACAAACATGCGGCGCAAACGACGCTCAGAACGAAGCTCTTATTCCTCACAGTCAATGTTATGTTATAAGTGAGATGTTCGCAATAAGCGAAGCGTGTTTTTCTGCTTTACTTACTGCCTTTGCTGCGAGGGACCCGCGGTGGCCACCCCGAGCAGCAGCGCCCACGGCAGAGCCCACGATGCTGCCCGGCATTTGCGTGCTCCCTGCGCCATCTGGTCCCACACGTCCCGGCGCGGGATGCACCTCCCGGGTCCCCGAAAGTGCGCGGAAAGGAGAGGCGGGCAGGTCGCGGACAGGATCGCAAACACGCGGCTCAGCAGCACGGAAAGCTGTTAGTCCACAGTGTCCATGGAAGCGGAGGCGCGATAGCCGCCGGGTCTCACCCCCTCCCCGCAACGATCGAGCTCCAGCCCCCAGTGGGCGATCCTGCAACACGCACACACCACAAACACACACGCGCACGCGGCGAGTCCCGTTCACCGCCTCACTTTTCCCGCTCTCGCACGTGAACGAATCTTACGCGCTGCTTGTCTCGCGCGCGCTCTTTCTCCGCGGAAACGTGCCGCTTTGGTCCCCGCTCAGAGGTGCCCCCCGCGTTGGTCCGGTGCCGGGGACGAAGGCCCCACGCGGGCCGAGGAAGGCTCCTCCGCGCTGCCCACTGACACACCGCCGGCAGCACCGTCTGCACGCCGGTAAATCGCTGTAAAGACCATCACCTCCTGTAACTTGTCTTTGTACAAGAATAATCACACGCTGAGTGTATTCACTGTGAACAGACTGAATGGCGTGGGACAGTATTGGAACGTGTGGCGGCAAGTTTACGTCAGTACTGGAAATACATATTTTGCGCACGGAGAAAAAAGCCGTTTTGAACAGTGTCGCGCTAAGCCGCGCAGTTCGGGATCTGCGTGGTTGTTGAACAGTGATCATCACGACTGTGGTGAAATGGCGCCCTCAAGCGGCGTCTCGTTGGAACGGCTGCGGCCAAACGGAACCTGGCTGGTAGGATGCGGTGCCGTAGTAAACGGAAGCCTTGCATTTAATGATAAACATGTATAGGATAAATAAACTGTAATGGTCGTTAAAATAAGATTAACGGTAGAAAAGTAAAATACGCTGAGCGCCAACATGGACGCACTTCCAGCTCACAACCTGCCTGTACTGTGAAAAGCATGAGTGCGTGTAACCCTGCAGGGGGCCGCTTACGGACCATAGGGACCCTTTCACACCTTTATCGACAGCACGTGATTTTTAAGTAATAAAAATATGTTGTCACCACAAACGCCTGTTTGGTGCCAAACGGCCGATCAGGTCGTCATATAAACTGCGGGAAAAAAGTTCAGTCAAGTTCGTGCTGCACCTCTAGTTTGCTTGGAGGTTTTATCGCCAACTGACGGCGAGGCAGGCAGACAGACAGCGGCCGTTTCACAGAACACCATCCCAACACACAAAAAGTTTAGAAAATAGGTAACAAATGAAAAGGCAGGTGAAATCAATACTGTGGAAAATATATCATTGAAAACTTGTTACTCCAACATGGGGAGCCAGTGTATAGGCCACTGGTGAGGTGAATTTTCCTAAAATAAATGCTGCATTTTTCAGTCACCAAACATCCATCCATTAAAAAAACTGCTTGAAACTGAGAAATTGAAATTCCAAAGTAGGTCCAAGGGATATTAGAAGAGTAAGCAGCACCTGGCAGACATCTTTGCACCACTCTCCTCTTCCATGTGAATTCTCACCAAGTTTTAAGGGTAACCGTGGCTTTCTTTTCACCTCTTTCTACAAACGTTCTTTTTGCTCAAGGGCTCATGATATTGAAAGATTTATGCTGTGGGAAGCTGTCAAGAGACTTGTGGGAGATGCTCTAGTAGAGACACAAGAAGGGGTTAGATGTTGGTCTTGATGTTAGCAAGGCTTGTGCTTGGAATTGGGAGTTGGAATTTCTGTTCTGGTAAGGTGCTTCTCCAGTGTGACACTGTAAGTCCTGATGCTAGTATTAGGGTAGAAACTGCATGTTCCCTCAAGTGTGAGTTCAAGCAATGTGTCATATGCTCATCCTGCCCTCCATGTTCTCTGGTACCTCCCCACTGGCACTATTAGCAAGAAGAAAAACTGCATATTGTAAAGGCTAGATAGACAAGGGAAGCAGTACAAGTGTTCCATAACCCCTATCCAGTGGGATAGAGGTTAGATACCATCTGGAAGCACTTGTTCCCCTCAATGGCTGAGGGCTTTCAGAGCTACACGACTGTTCTGTTAGTCTGCCAGGAAACTTGAAGATTGCAGATTCAAGACATAACAAAGGAGCATACACACCATCAGCTCTGCTGTGTCTTACTCAGGTAATGGAGGTACGATGTGCTGGCCTGATGACTAATGGATCTACTTGTTCTCTGGTCTGCTCCTCTATTTAGGACGAACTCACAGTCCAAGCAGGCAGCCTCTCAACACGAACTGTGAGAAATTTACAAACGAGACATTGATGCTTTTAAGGAAACCCGAAGGAATCATTAAAGAGTGGAGAAATTGCACATCTCTGTTCAGCCACTTAAAGGCCACGTCCCATCCGGCATATGGCCTCACAGCCTGGGGCCCTGTGAACTTGACTCCAGACCCCCACGGCCACGACAAGATCAAGAGGTTACTGGTTACGGCTGAATGGGCAGATGGATGTTGAAACCATGTGGAATTACTGCCCAGCACAGACAGTTGTACCAAACACTGTACATGTGGAGCTCTCGTTTTAATACGTTTATTCTGCATCTCGCAGACGTGTCCAGCTAGATCCAACAAAGCAGTTCAGTATGAAATATCACACACACCACTGAAGTGGTGTGCTGCACCGGTGCCCGACGAACTCGGTGTTTCAGATCGCGACTGACATGCCCGTGTCTGCCTTTTGTATCACGTATCTTGGCTGGGCTCCGGTGCGATTTTTTTCATCATCCTCTGTTCACAGAAGACAAAACCAGATCTCCATGCAGGACAGTGCTTTCTGTGGAAGGAATCTAGTGCACTGTGACATCTCTTTTTTAATAATGTATTTTTTAAAAATTAATGGTAAGAATGATACACAAAACATGGTTTTATGTACATTTGAACAGACCATCCATCCACTGATCCTTACTGTTCAAGTGGTAACAGGTAAACACCTGTGAGGCACATGGAAACCATGTAGGTTTCCAGCAGACAACAAAGGCAAATTAAGACAACTTTATGTAACACTTTCCTCCAAACAATTTCACCCTTTTACACAGCGCTGGGTAATTTTCCTGGTGCCCCTCAGCAACTGCAGCCACTGCAACACCTGCTGACGGTGTTGTCGAGAAAGATTATGGACTGCATGAGAAAAACGAGCACTTTCCACACATGAACCCAACACCCAGCATCACAAGAGCCACGACAGCACCAGGACTTGAGCACTTTTAACTGTTATTTCTTAAGTGTGCGTCTTTTAATACTCAAGTAAATTTGGAGTGCAAAGCCCAAAACTTCACCCAATGTAAGAAATTTCCTCCAAAAGTGTCAGGTGCAGCCGTGGATGACAGCGGCCACTGTGCGCCCCCCCTGCTTGCTGTCCACCAGCTGACGAAACTGCAGGCTGCGTAGATCCTCGCTCCGAGGCTCTGTGTACGAAGCTTTAGAGAAGACCACCCAGGCTCCATCCACAGCCACGCCATGGGCCTGGCACAGCTGCGCCGCCTGTGGCTCCTCCAGCGTCAGGATCTCTGCAAGCTTCGGCAGGGGGTAACGACAGTTGCGGCTGCTATAGCCGTGGCTGTAGAACAGCAGCAGGTCACGGCAACAGGCCCCCAGGTGATGGTGCAGCGCACAGCTCTGCAGGAAGTCCAACCGCCTTGCCAGCCTCAGCAGCCTCACGGGGTTGCTTTCCAGATAGGCCCGGTTCACTGCCAGGGCCAGGCACACCTCTGGGGCCCCTCGTACCCGCTCTGGCAGTTCAAGAGCATGCTGCAGGGCACGGGTGGACCCTGAAATATGACAAAAACATCTTAGAGATACAGCTGGACAGAATAGGTTCCTAATCTTACACCTAAACTTGAAGAAACTGGCCAGTAGGCCTGAACACTGCAGGTTTACATCTGACTGGAGCACCTCAGCACTTGACTCAACTGCTTCTCTGAGTAAAAGCAATCTAAGTAAGCTGTTCTCAGGCGCTGCAGCCCTGCACTAAATACACATCACTCCTGTACTGGAAAAACCGCACTGGCACTGTCTGAATCTTAACGTGTTACCTTCTCTGTTGCCCACAGCAACATGGACTAACTGGGACACTGAGCCACCAGGGTAGGATCTAAGAGACCTGGATGTAAAGACTTGTGTTCCTTTCTGCTAAATCCATGACGGAATACTTTAGTGCCATCACAGCCCACCTGCAGGAGCTCACCCAAGTTGTACAGCAAGTCGAGAGCCTGCATTTCTGCCTGGCAAGGATGCTGCCCCTGGGAGTAGCAGTCCAGCAGCCAACTCAGGCTCTCCTGCAAGTGTGTGTTATTAATACGTGGATCATAGAGTCGCAGTGGCTCATCTCGCAGTCTGTAAGAGGCATAGAGCAGGAAGCGCACTGTCATCTCCAGCACCGCCACACACTCAGCCCCCGAAGCTCTCTGGATGATCATGTCTTGGCGCACGCTGCGCAGCCGGTCAAAGACAAAATCGTACACCTAGGACAGCAAAACAGAGCAGCACAAAGTATGACTATCGTTCCTCCCATTCCGGTACACTTGTTATTCATTATTACTCAATGCATTCACATTTTTTCATTATTCACACTTTTCTTCCACTGTTCCCTTTTTCTGCTGTCTATTTAAAACCTGGGTGCTGCCTTTAGCATGATTCTGAATTCTGGCTCAACAAGTAGAGCGCATTACTTAAGCCTCTCTAAAATACACCACTTCAAAGCTAATCAACTGACTAAATTAACAAATGTAATGTTTCTTTTTCTCAAGTCCTTTCCACTAGAAATGTTGTTCTATGCCACATATTGTAAACTTTCCAGCAGCAGAACAAATCAGGTTCACTGGAAAGCGGAACTCCACCAACCTCGGTCCACGGCTGCAAGGCAGGGGACGCAGCAATGCGGTCGATGAGGTAGCACACAGTGTCCAGCAGCACAGACGGGGGACGCAGATCACAGGCTCTCGTGCAGTTCTTCCCAGCGGCAGGGCGAGAATACTCCTTGACAGCACGAGCTGGGTCCCCCCGAGGTCGCGGATCTTTCTCTGTTCCTGGCACCATCTCGAACCTGTGCAGCCTCCTCTGTGCTTCCCTCTGTCGCAGCTCGCGATCTGGACACATCCGGGTACAGGTGCCCCTGGGCTCCGACAGCTCGTTCCAGCGCTCACCTTTGTGTCGGCTGCTGGCCCTGCCGCTGCTGGGGGAGCACAACCCCCTACACATAGGATGACAGGACCCATTTGAGGGGGTCAAATAGTCAGTGTTTATTTGGGCAGCGGGATGTGGCCTGGTGGTCTGAAGGTGGTCGTTTCGGATCACTCGCCCACTGATAAAAATACCCTGCTGCATAAAGTTCATTCATTAACGACTGTAAATCATCCTGGACAAAGGTGTCAGTTATACTTTGAAAAAACACTTTGCCCTGCAGTGTTTCAAAGGAACATGGTAAGCAAACAAACTACAAATATTTTCAATCACAACAATCGATAAGCGTTCACTGTTATACACTCAGGTGCAGAGTATACTAATAGATGGAAAGAAAATTTAGGGAAATGAATTAGAGATAAGTAAAAAGATTAAAAATGTAAAAATTATAGATCAGTGTACATGTTATATCCACGGTGCCGGTACAACCTGATACAACAGTTCTAAACAGTATTAAAGACGCCTGGGTGTGACATTTGGCCTAGGGACGGCAGAGGTGTGACCGGTGACGCCAGCACCGCAGGCGATAGCTCGTGGTCAGTGCCTCTGGGCGGATGAACACAACGCGGGGCGAGCCGTTCTTCGGCATCGCCACAAGCCCCTGTGGGGGAGATCTGCACACGCGCTTCCACAACCACAAATTCATCGTCTGTTTACACGCAGTGTTCGGGCGCCGAAACGCTCTGCATTTACAGCACACCGGAGTGTTTGTCGGTTTCCGAAGCAAAGCAACACAAACCCGGCCATATACTCACGGCTCGCCGCGCCACTTTCTGCTCATCTGTAGAACTGCGTCATGACGTCACAGCAGGACGGCACTAATCTGAGGCGCGCACCGGAAGTTTATTTTTTATGGGACATTTCCGTCGTCTCCCGCGCGAGACAGAATGTGATCGAATAAACCGATCGTGCAAGATGGTTACATCTTTGCTGTTTGTTTGGAAACGTGCTTAGTTGACGAATGTACATATAACTGTCAAGTTGGACAGTTGACAATGCCAGACACATTCTGCTAAATCATGTCCATTCCGCTCCGCTGGGGTGGAGGGAAAAAAAAAAAAAAACGACCTGTTAATCATGTTTTCGAACCTTTTTATTTTAAGGTTTTGTATTCATTCAGTAATACTTGTAACTGAAAGAAAAAGCATCTGTTCTCATCTCGGAGATCAGGCAGTGATTTTTTTTTTTTTCTAATAAATGTTCTATCCCCCCCCCCCCCNAATACTTGTAACTGAAAGAAAAAGCATCTGTTCTCATCTCGGAGATCAGGCAGTGATTTTTTTTTTTTTCTAATAAATTTTCTATCCCCCCCCCCCCCTCCAACAAAGTCCAACGATCAGCGTCGGTCGTGGTACTAATGCAGAGCTCAGGAGAAAAAGTTGTGGGATAGCAAAGTTTATTCTTGCATAGTATGTTGAACAGCTCCAAGCAGCTCAATACAATATGCTACCTCAGGGTCAGTCAGTCCATACTTCCTAAACAATTACTTACAATACAAACACTAAAAAACATTTATTAGAATCAACTATTAAATTTTACATAATGAAAGTGTTAATAGGGGCACACTGTTTCCATTGGACAGGAAGTGATTGAAAGCTGGGGCATCAGTGTCTGGGGAGGTAGAGAGTTTGTGCCCTGGTCATCCCAAGTCTGTCTTCCTCCAAAGACTGCTGAATGTGAACAGTCTGCTCACTGACCAGAGCAGATAACTCCTGAACATTGACAAAAACCCTAGGAATGGGGGGGAAGTCAGAAGTGTTAGAATAAACTTAAGTGTTAAAAATTATCCAGAAAGCATGGGAAAATTAATATGAGCTGTATCTGGAATTTTCCACGCTGAGCTGCACACAACAGTACATGGCATACGGCAAACGGCTCTGAGCAGCTGAGGTACAAATCCTGGCCCTTTCCCCATGTTTCTTTGGCTCAATAATGGCTTTTATATACATTTATTAGGAACCAACTGCAGATGTCTGCACTGAATTTTGTTACTAAGGATATTAAAAAATGGATTTCACTATTGAATGCCTGCTGAAGTCAAGCATATTGGTCACATGACTCCTCCATGTAGAATTGAGCTGACAGATGCACCCACTCATCTAATGTTAAATGGTTTTTTTTAGATAATCCAAAATTAATCATTAAAAATATTTGGTTGGTTCCTGACTTTTGACTCACCCTGTGTACAATGATTTCAACTGTACAACTCGCACACAAGGAATGCAACTCAGCTGAGCCACTGAGGAACACATTGACATTGAGTGTTTAATCTGGATCAAATCAATGCTAACATGCAAAAATACAAAACCATTCCTATGAAAAAAAGTGACAGCTGTGAGGTAAATGAGATGAATGACCATTTCAGCTACAGATAAGTGAATCTAAAAGTTCCCTAGTTCAGCACTACATTCTTAACAGGCATACCTTGAGAGCTGGTCATTAAGTTCATGCGCTGCACCTCTGATCTTACTCAGCAAATCAGAGCCCCTGTCTACACCTGTCTGTGGTACTCCTGTACATCCCAGTAGAATCCTTTCACTCTGCTCCAGGACCTCCTTTGTTTTATCTGCAGACAAATACAACAGTGGCTCATTTCTTCCCCACTGTCAGAGACCGTCTGGCAAAATCGTACACTCTTTGCTCAGTTCCTAAATACAACCTGCTAAGCCAAATAATTGAGGTTAATTAGTACAATTAACGTCACATGCGGTATCACTTACCAAGACTCAAAAGTAACAGTACCTACCAAGGAACTCCCTTCTATCCCCTTTAATGTAGAAGTTCTTTACAGGAAGCTCATGGCACGTGGTGTCCAGTGAAGTGGCAAACACCTTGTACTCATCTGTGAACTGCTTTACAGCTGTAGCTACAGGAGACAGGGCTGTGACCTGGAAATAAAGAGTACAAATAAAAAGCAGGACTTTAGTCTTTTTAAATTCTCACAATTAGGTGCTACATGGAAAACAGACAAGCATCATAATCAAGTGTATATATACACAGAATTAAACATCTTGTACAACTATAGGCTTTTTCTACAGCTATGTATGCATACAGAACAGGTAACAATAAGACCCAAGAATTACTTGGAATTTTACATTTGCAGAAGGTTCAGCCTTGCAGAGTGTAAATCCCCTTATGACAAGGTTGAAAACAAGGGTGAGACTTAAGATTAGGTTCCATATTTTATGGGTTACAGCAAGACATAAAAAAAGACAATATTATATTGTGCAAGGTACTCTCACTCATATGTGCCTCCTGTGTAAAGCAGAACACAAAAGATGAACAGAAAATGTTTTAAATTAGCTGACACCTTTAAAATGTAATTCCAGGTTTACTGTAATAAATATGTATGTGCATGTGTTTTTATATATATTATATATATAAAAATAACAGCTTTAATTTAAACAATATACAAGAAACAAAAAAAACAAACCTGCATGTCTAACAGATTATTAAGCTGCTTGTGCTTTTCTACAAGCAGATGTTGCCGTTTTTTCTCATGGACCCTCCTCCTCATCTGCTCTGCTTCGTCCATAAGCAACAGTAGATTCCCCTCTGCCTCAACCTTCAGTTTCTTGTTACCGATCTCCATCTAAGTTTTACACAAAAAGAACCAAACATGAGAAAGAGGTCTTAGAGTGTAACTAATAATAATGTTTAATTCATTTAAAAAGCATGTCATCACTTACCTTGGCTGTGAGGAAGGCCAACATTAAAGTTTGCATCTCCAGTGTCATCTTTACATTCTGTGGCTCAAGCACATTTGATATTGCTGTCTTTTCTGCTGAAATAAAAAAAAAAAAAAAAAAAAAAAAAAAAAAAAAATTAGATCAGTTTATTTTTGTCATTATCCAGGAAGAATATCAGCACAATATAGGTCCAACAATAATACTCACCTTTAATAGCTGATACATCAAACTCTGGTTGAACACAGTGACCATCAAGTACTGTAGACTGCAGGATGTTTCCTCCCAACTGTGACGGCTCCAAGATACTACAGGCCATTGCTGCTGGGAAAGAATACCTTAAATACACGCATCAGCCTGCCTCAAATTTAAAAAACTGAAAATACATTTCCCTTTTTCAATACAAATACATTTTTACTCCAGCAGTTAAAAAAAAAAAAAACCTAATTGGTAAGCATTTTACTGATACTGTTATAATGTGTAAACATTCAATAAAGGTTCAGTGAATCAAGTTTTTTTAAAGAATTTAGAAGTTAAAACAATATTTTAATAATCTCGATGAAGGCTGGTGTATAGCCACAACAGAGCGTGAAGTGAACCTTTAAACATTTGCAATAATTGCTTTAAGTTAACAGTTTATCATTCAACACCATGAGAAGACAGCAACTATGACATTAATTACATGAAGGATTGAGGAGGGACTGTGAGGCCACTGAGCGTCTGGGGGAGATGCCATGTACGGGTTTGTAACCACTTCGCGTTTTTGGTGAAGCAGGTTGGGGTGCTACAACAGTGGAGTCTTTCAGCGCAACAGTCTGCAAAAAGACATATTAATCAGCAGTAGGGTGCAAACCTTTTATATTGTCTTGTATGGGCACAGATCACTGGGAACCAGCTTTGAGGTACCCAGATGGATTCAAGATAAGTAGGGGAATACCTCGTAACTTGAGCTTAATATCAAAATCAACTTTAAAAAAAAAATTAATAGAAGTTACAATATAATAGATTGAAGACGTCATACATCAAAAACAAAAAGTACTGCTATAGTATACAACAGTAAATATGGAGGAATTACCTTAGCAGGCTGTTTCTTGTCAATTGCTTGAAGATACCGAGACTTTACTACTCCAGCAGGAGCTGGAAAGAGGTGAAGATTAAAATGTTTACAAAAGCAATATTAGTTACGTTTTAATAAATTCAAAATTCATATCAAAGCCTACGTTTTTTTTTTGCTCCACCATTCCCACTGCTGTTTTGACTTCCATCCTTCGAACTACAATAAAAAGACAGTTCAAACAGGTTTGTACACTGCTAAAAAGAATGTTTGACATGTTGCTATTTTATACTCGAAGGACAAATAACTGCATAGAAAACGTTCACTATCCTGGCGATTTTTACTGAACTTAAATTCGCAGGGCGCATGAGATGATTCCGACATCACAGACATTGCAGTAGATCACAAGATAATAATTTCTGCACATGATTTAATTACTACACTTTTCCTCAATTCAACTGCGCACTCATAGCGATGACAGGTTTAAATGAGTGAGCTTTTTAGACCTAAAACGATGCCCCTGAATAACTAAGGCGTGTTTGTTTGTTTGAGCAAAGCTGAGAGAAATTAATACACCCTTTTGACAAAAACAATCTTTACTATGATAAAGTTATTAACTCACTTGTTTGAATCTCCCAAAGTAGATCTATGCATTTTATGAGCTGTAGAAAGTCTTTTCGATGCCATGATGTTTCGAAGTAAACCGCCTGTCCCACACAACTATCTTCCGGCTGGCGACCATTGCCTCTTATATAGAACCGTTCCTGCTCGCCTAGTTTGGAATGAATAAACGAAATTAAAGAAAGACTGTTTGAATTAATAATAAAATATCAACTACATGCTGGTAAATAATCCACAAACAAAAAATTGTGCAAAATGCAGCAACCTGGAGATAAGGCGTATTTTAGTGTTCTGTTTCAAACTGGGGCGATATTTTGTAACGGACACCAACAGGAAGTTTATGGCGGAAGTCCATCTGAGCGTAGTAGACCGCTCAGCACCTCTTGTCACAATTTGTTTTACCATCGCTGGAGTCCTGGACAGAACATCAAGTGTAGATTTATAGTTGTTTAAATTAAAATAAAAAACGTACCTTTAGTATGTTTTACTGAATTGCGCCACACTGCTAGATATGTGTGGATGTGTATGGTCCAGGGTGACAAACTGCTCACCTTGACTGACTGACTAGACCATCAGCTGCGTTTATTCTGTATCTCTTGTAGTCGTGCTCGTAAACGCAGCTGTACATTTTTTGGAAGGATCCATCATGGTTGGTCTATGTTGGTATTAAATTCGTGCACGTTAGTAAAATAGTTTCTGATCGTGTTTTACTTTCGATTGTGTGTGTTTAGTGCAGCAATTTTTTAGGCACACGATGTTTGCGAAAAATAGTTCTGTGTTGATGTCCCTTGCAAATTGTTCTGTTTCACTTCTAGTCAGCAGCAGACTTTAAAATGCTGCTCCAGAGGTTCTACGTCCTTCAAGCAGAACGGGTGGAAGCCTACAGATTGTTGGCGGAGTAAGTAAAACTGTAATACACACTATTTCGCACAAAACTGTCCAGTGCTGCATTTCTACAGTCATCTCAGGGGCCACAGAGCTTCTGCTGCCCCGTCACAGGGGCCACGAGGCGTACCTGAGGAGCGGCCCCCACTATGACTTCCCCCGCTACCGGCAACTCATCCACGAGATCACACAGGCATTCAGCAGCATCTCAAAGGAGGTGATGGACATCAAGGAGCGACTGTGCCGGGACTTTGACCGGCAGGATTTGTCGGAGCACATCGAGAAGCTGCAGGAGAAGGAGAAACTCAAGCTGGAGCTGGTGAGAAACACTTTGAGTACCGGCAGAGCTGTCATGTACACAGAACAGTGGATACTGTTACTGATCTTTTTTATTTATCGACTCCTTTTGGCCAGTGCTGCTTATAATCTTAGATGTTAAACTTTATAATATTTGGCCCATTTTGTACACTGTTAGTTGAGGATAACTATCTTGGCATAGCATGAGAAGTGGGATTCGATCCAGCAGTATTCAGGTTGTAAGGCAGCAGCCCTTAACGCTACCTTAATGCTAACGCTACTTCAGAATGTAGCAGTCCTGCTGCTTCCTTTGATACTTAAAGGTGACACTGTGGAGCAGTAAGTAGAGCTGGCGCCTCACAGCACCTTGTCCCAGTCTTTGTGCAGTTTGAAAGTTCTCCCTTTGTTCACCTGGGTTATGTGTGGGTGGTCTGACTTCCTCCCACACTCCAAAGACATGTATTACAGGTGAAATGGTGAACCTAAATCACTCTTAGTCTCTTTGTGTGTGTGTCATGTTGCTGTGCTGTGTAGATGTGTGAATGATTGTAGGGGGTATAATTCTGTCCATCTAATGCTGAAAGACACCTTGGATAAAGTTGTCTGCTAAATGAATGAATGTAGACATAATCAATACAAATCATACATCAGCCTGGTGCCCTATATGTTTCTAACATCCTTGTGCAAAATAACAGCACATGTAAAATTTAATCTTGTTTTTCTTTAGCATAAAGTTGTCTTTTTTTATTGATATTAGGGTGCAGCAGCAGGTAGCACTGAATCCAGCTCAGTGTGTGTGGAGTTAGCACGTTCTCCTCGTGTCTGTGTGAGTTTCCTCTCACAGTCCAAAGACACGTTTCAGGTGAACCGAGGAACCTATTTCTCATGGTTGTAAGTGTGTATGAGAGAGTTAATTAGTTCACAGATATGTGAATGCCTGCAGGGGGTTTCATTCTATGTCTGTAAGTCACCTTGGATCAGAGTAATAATCATGTACATCACAAAGTGTCTGCTAAATGAATAAATGTTAAGTGTAATTTGAAACGAGAACAGCAGCATCCTTCCATTAACTATTTCCTTTTTCCCTTGTAAAAAAAAAAAATTGATAACTCGAAAACTAGTCTTTTGAATAAATATTATAAAAACCTACCCCAGGAGTGATCTGCTGTAGGACATGAGTTTATTTAATTCTGTTCAAATGTGATTGAATTATGCTTATTAATTACCTTTAGTCTGTCATGACTGTAGACAGCCAAGCTGCAGCTGGCAATGCAGAATGCCCAGGAGCACCCAGAAGATGAGGGCTGTCAGGAGAACATCCAGGAAATCCGACAGAAGTAAGTGCATATTTCAGTCTGTTTGTCTGGGGTTTCTCTGGCTTGGTATGTGCGTGCCAGTGAACATTCACTAGCAAGTATTTCTGTTTACTAAAATTTCTACGTTGCTTGCACTGTCTTCTGTGTGTTAACTTCAGGAAAAAATCAGGCAGAAATTGACAAAGCCAAAGCACCCTAATTCTGAAGCAAGGAGAAAGGCAGAGCTTTTCACCATAACAGTGTGTGTAATATCAACCCAGACACCATCCTGAACCCAATAAATTATTAGATAAAGAGTTAAAGGTTACACTTCAATAAGTGTCTTCCAGATTATGTTTACAAAAAGCAAAAAAATTCAGAAAATTAATAAATGGAAACACAGGCTGGATTGAAGCAATTTAAAGTTCATTAAATCAAAATGTTGCTAATTGGACTTTCAAAATTCAGGACACTTTGACAGCAGGAGACACAACAGCAGCCAGGCATTCTTCAGTTTGCTGGATGTGTATATATACTGTATTTGGATGCAGCTGCTTAACCGCACGTTGTGGAGTTTGGGACTGGTCACGGTCACTGTGTGTCGTGTGTGTTTCACTGTGTGCAGAGTACTTGCTGTGACAAACATGTTATTTCTGTCCTCCTCTCCAGCATAATACGGAACAAGGAAGTGCTGAGTGAGATCCTGCAGGACTTTAAATATGACTCTGAGGAAGCGGAGTGAAGCGAATTCCCTGGAAACAACCTCTCTGACAAGGACTGATAAAGTTACGCTGGCTTCAGCTACAGTACAGATCCATTGCTTAATACAACCTGCCTTACTGCTGTGTTTGGTTACTTCCTTCATAGTCCCACTTTTTTTGGCAAAAATATTTTCTTGAAGTGATCCAGCGTTCTTTGTTAACCTGGGTTTTTCCTCATAAAAGTACAGACCAAAATGTCATTTTGGTAAACCAAGTTATTCTGTATATAAAAATTCCCTTCCAAGCAACATTCTTTACTTTTTATTATTTTATAAACAGTTATTTTGTGTGCTTACCATAATTGTTATTATTGCTACCTACACATAACTTAGGGAAATAAATGTAACTTAAGATTTTTAAATATGTTGATACAAATTCAATACAAAAATAGAAGCAATGAAACAAAAACAGTTTCTCTCTCTCTCAAATACATACACACGTGCGCACGAACACACACACACACACACACACACACAAAACGTAGACAGTTCAGAGGACCGAAGTGAAATCCCACTGCAAAGTATCAGATCACTGCTCCCACATGACTAGCCTTTCTCTAACCACAAAGCCACCAACTGGCTGCTCACTTTACTGGGGTGGGCGTTCGCTTGGCGAGGGCTCAGTGATCCCACCACTCCGTCCACTGGATGTCTCATCGCATTCTCCTCCTCACTTGAGCCCACTTGTCCGTAACGAGAACCCCCTATCTGCTATGATGACAGCAGTGTCCTCACCCAGGTGCTTTCCCACACACGTGCCCCCTTTCGTGTGTCACATGTGGCTGTTCACAAAATGTGGCTGTCAAGTGGTCCCACACAGCTTCTCATCTCAGTGCTACATTCAGACTGGTGGCTCTGTCAGTGCTCCAGGTTGTTGGCATAAGTGATTGGAAAATCTAATTTACCTGTGCATTCCAGCTGCTGCTCATGTTGCTGCTACTGCGGAAGGCAGGTCATGTACAGTTCAGATATAATAGGTGTTTCTGTTCATAGAGATTCCAGCCTGTTCTAAGAATCCTAGGTAGACAGCACTGTAAAGTGCAATTGGTTCCCACCGTGTTTCCCCCCTTGGAAGTTTCCACACTTTTTCCTATCGGATCAGACGTTTGGAGTGTGTACCAAACGGCACTTGGCAACGCTGGATCTGTTTTGCGCCATTCTGTCTTCTGTTTTTGTGGGGATTGGTCGTGTTCTTTGGTGTTTTTGAGAGCCTGCTATGATTTATCGCCTTGTAGAATCTGAAAAAAAGAAGAAACCACAAGTTTGTCGAGCATTTCCTTGTTCACCACGGTTACAGAAACGGAAAACACTTAATTAGCATAGTGTATTTATACAACACTTGCTGAAGGAGGAACATCACATCTCTTTTGTGCAAACTAGCAAGTTCTCACTAAATAGGAGATGGTCTTCAGACAGCCCTAGTAGCACAGCAACCACTGATTCGGTTCAAAGGGTGAGCAGAGGATGTGGGTTAGTGTGCACCGTACAAAGGATTTGGTCCTTCTGGCTGCCATTTGGGCTGTGTTATAACATGAAACGGCACAGAGAGCAACAAAACACAAAAGGAATACATTAAACTCATCGTTAATTACATTTATATGCGACTCTCTTTGTTGTGGTAATTGACAGAAGATCGCAAATCTTGTGTGCCATTAAAAAGCGCAGTAAAACGAGAATGCACGACTCCTAGGAAGACCGAAGTTAACTTTCTTTCCGAAGGAAAAAACAAGACAAATACCTGAACATGTCTCTGTCGTGCCAAGGCAAACAAAAACAGCTCGTGGATGTGTACTGTGCTCCAGAGGGCTGTTCATGTTTAAATCACAGGTATGTTTAAAAAATTAAATCTTTCTGATTCAGGCTGTGACTTAAATTAAAAGAGTGGCTTGAAAGAAAGGGCTGGCAGTTCAAATACAGTTGGCCCCTGTCATGGGAGTATGGTGCCTGGTGACTGTTTGAACTCAAGCACTGGAATTATTTACAGTGAGTCGGTGCTGTACATAACAAATAGGTGTCGTGAAGGTCAGTGAACTTCAAGTGCGAAGGCAAGCAGGAGACACGTGACTGTGGGATTTGGTGAACGGTGAAGGTGTGGAAGATAGGAGATGTGGAGGGTTAAGGACTGGTTTTGTAAATGGGGAATAAGGAGCTGATGAAGGGAGTGAAAGTATAGAAAAAAAGAGCAGAGCGACTTGAAACAGACCGGCTGGGAAGGACGTGAGGGCTGCTGACACTTTGCTTCTACTTGAGCCAATCCTGATAACACCATTGAAAACAGGTACATCGGAGTTGTCAGGGTCAATTCACAATCATAATTGGAATGTGATACGAAGTGGGATTGGCTCATCCTCAGTTCTCTATACAGCTGCCAGTGTAATGTGCGCTGGAGAAAAATGGTGGTATTGGACTTAGTGACTCTACTTTGAGAGTTATGTGTCTATATCTGTGCCTCTGTTGTTCACCACTTTGGAAAAAAGCTTCTGCTAAACGAGTAAATGTAATGTAAATGTCAGTAAATTGACAGCTCTATGGGGTGCGTGGCAGCAGAGGGGTTTTTCCAACAGTAACAGAGCAGCATTGCAGACACCAGGCTAGCAGACAGCCCTTCCCTCTCGTGAGCCAGAATGCCTCGTGCATATTTCTGCTATCCCTCTGTTCCCTGGCAGTGGTATTTAGGACAAGTGATGAGTAAGAAAGCACTTTATAACCCTGGCCTGACCTGGAGCAAGGTGTAGAGAAAGTTAAGGCATCGCTATCTGTCAGCCATGTACATGAAGCTTTGGTGATTTCAAAGGGCATTCTGGCACCATTTATAAAAATTCTAAATACCTCTAAAAAGTCTGTCACAGTGAAAAGTTTGTTGCTCAAAACTTTATATGTCAGGGACCTACTGTTATGGCTTTAGGTCTGAACTCAAGTGAAGTGTGAAACAGGAAGAAGTTTCTCCTTACCTACCTGGTTGCGTGCTTTGTGGGACTTCTGCAGCCAGACGCGCCACTGGTCATACAGCTTGATGCTCATGCTGCTGCAGCCGTAAGCATGCTTGCGCACCCAGCCGAAGAACTGCTTGAGCTCCCGTCGCAGTGTGGAGTTTTGCTCACCCGACTTGGGCTCACAGGACCCACTTAGCAGTCGCTCTGTCAGGAAGACCGAGGAGAGCAGACAGGGTAGCAACGAGGAGCAGCACTAACTCAGTTTCAATTGATTTTTACAAAGCACTCTGCTCAACAAAGTGGGGTGCTGAACAGTGGGGCACATAGTGACCCCTGAGCAAGGAAAAAAGGCAAGCACAGAAGGTAGGTTGCGGATGTAATGTTCAAAAGTAAAGCCATTAGGCAACTGAAGAAAGGAAAACAAAAACAAAAAAATCCCAAATGGGACAAAACTAAACCTCGAGGACAGAGTGCCAATAACCCCAACCCTCCTGATCAACAGATGCAAAGCAGGGGGAAGAGCACATGCCTATTTCCTCTTTTGAACCCTGTCCTCTGAAACTGCATGTACAGTGGAGGAGGACAACTCAAAAGCAGAAGCAACAGCCCACAGGGTTAGAATCAGATTTTTTTTTTTAATCCATAAAAAATACAAGAGTGAAATCAAACATTGTACACGTGTTATCTTTGAAAACCTGCCTATATAAATAATCTTCTACAGCCCCCTGTAACTAGTGTTCAGTACCAGACAGCAGGACTTGAGAGCCACCTCCTTTTCAGTGTAGAGTAAACAGTGTGTACCACATTATCTGGTGTGTGTCCCCAAATCTGTTTCCAGTTATTTTTTTTATGTCCTCTAGTGATAGCCTGAACCTGAGTGTAGCCGGCTGGCTGGCAGCCTTTAACTATATCTATCTTTGAAGATTTGAAAAAGTATATATATCAAGTATCCCCCTGGCTTTTAACCACGCTTCCAAAATTCTTTTAATCTACTGATGAAAGATCTTAATCACATGTTTTGTTTTCTTGTTTTCTGGGGGTCACATGCTGTTTATATTACATGCATATTGTAAGCTGTACTTTGACATTATGTTAGCCATTGAACTATATTATAAAACCTCGCTACATCTGCTGTGACAGAATTTTGGCACACTGTGGAACACCACAGATTTGATGGAGATTGCTTTGCTGCCCGTAAGTACAGAGGAGGGGATCCATTTTAATAAGCTACTGGTTATGATATGCTGGTAGCACCCAGTTCAATTAGTTCCTCAAAGACTATTGTGAGAAACTCTCCAATTTTACGAGACAATGATTATTCATAGCTTGGAAAGGCCATGCCTCCGCTTATCACAGACTCACAAACTATTCTATTCAAGACGGTGAATCAGGATTGTAACATCACATTCCACTCACACTTTCTCGACTGCATCTGAGTCTATTTGCGTCTCCAGCGCACCTGAAAGTGTTCGACAGAGCACTCTGACACAACCCTTTCCCACCCGCAAATCCAGCCAGTGCTTCCAGATGTATGAGGACATGTTTATGTCACGTCATCTGAGGAACCAGAGTTTGTCTTCTGCAGGGTAACTACAAATAAACAATACTCCATAAAGGAAAACTGTGCTGATTATTGTTTGCATTTTTATTCATTTACTAAAAACACGAATAAACTAGATGCATGGCATGCCAGCTTTCAAAGTTAATTGCCATTTGTTTCTAATTATGCTCATACATAACTTCAGATGCAATAAACCTGTTTACCAAATAATGGTAGCAAAGTTTACTCTACCAAAAACTTCTTTGCAAACCAAGTTCAGTAAAACACAGTTTAAAAAAGTGTAAAAAGTGGTACATAAAGAATGTGAAAATGAAAAAATCCTTTAACTTGATTTAATTTGAAAAAACGATGTACAGCTGGCCTCTGTGTTTTTAGTAAGCTCTTACCTACAAACCAGCCCCAGATCACAACTTACTGCACTAAACAAAGCTGAATCAGGTCATTTCCACAGAAGGGTTCATGAAGCTGGGTTTTCAAATCTGTGCATAAAATTGCTTTCAAAGATGTGTTAAAACCTAAATAAATAATCAAATGAACATGAATATTGTAACTGGTTTAATATCAATTGGCTGATATCAAACTATGTTTGTTAAAGTGTTATCCTCTATGCCCTGATAGCCACGATGACATTACAAAGACATCATTTCTCCAATTCCAGGCTGACAAACCCCCTGCCTAACTTCAGTGATGATGACTGTTTCTCTGTAACTGAACTCTCACATTCACAGAATCCCCAGTAAACTGAGACCTGGGTGTTACTTCTTTCTGGATGAGTGCTCTGACCGGTTAAACCTTTTGGGGCCCAATGCTGGTAATTATGGCTTGATCTGGCACTGGAGTCCTGACTCAGGTTGGTAGAGACCACCCGCCCTTGCCCAGTCACAGTCACAATGCACTCACCACTGTGTGGGGTGGATGCAGCCGTAGGGTTGCTCCATTCACTCCAGATCCCAGCTTTCCTTGAGCCATAGATGCCCACCGGATTGCAGCGCACCTGGACAAAATACACCGTGCCTGCCCTCAGGCCAGCAAGCCTGCAGGAAGTCTGATTGCCCACGTCATCCACCACCTTTCGTGGAGAATATGCTGTCGTTACGTCATTCAGGCCACACAAGTCAGTCAACACATTCTGATAATGATAATAATAATTAATCACACTGCATATGATGGGAAAAACTGATTCCTGAGGTCAACATTTAAAAACCTATTCCAGTGTGCACAGCCTAGCACACCAGCTCCTTCTATTATAGATGTGAGTAACAAATGTTTGAAAATATAAACATTTTCCAGTTTATTTGTTTGTTTGTTTTAATTTATGTATTTATTGCCGAGCACTGATTTATTTTCCAAAAATAAACAATGTTACTTGCAGAGAGTAAACCCCCATTAGTTGGCAGTAACACAGGCAAACAGAAGAGGACAGTGGGATCAACTTAATTCAGCTTGCTTTCCCAGTGTTTATAGCATGTGTCTTATGCTGTGGCATGTTGCCTGTGTTCGGATGAAATGGTGAAAAATCAGCATCAAAGAAAGAATTTGTGAAGAAAATGGATATTTATTTTAAATTAGTTTAACTTAGATGTAAACATAAATTGTTTTTAAATAAAGCTGTATTATAGCTGTATGCGAAATGTTCACGGAATCTTGCCTGCCTTGCCTGTGGAAGCTTGTATTATTAAGATTTTAGTGACTGAGCAGCTAAAAGAAGGTGAAAGTGACCATAAGCTGACCATTGTCAGCTATGCTTATTTAAAAAAAAACTTTTTATTTAGAGAATTTTTTCTTTTAATTTTAATGTTGTTTATGCCAAATGCAAAATAAAATTAAGAATGTTTTAAAACCCAAAGAGAAGCATTACATCATGATGGGCTGGCCTTCTACCCAGGGTTCAATGTACCACATGTTCTGTACCTCCAGGACAGGCTCTGGACCACTACGACTGTACAGCAAGTGGCTACTAATAATAGATGGATGGAAGTGTTTCAAAATATTTTTAACTGTTATATTAGGTTTGTAAAGAACTTAATTCCTGAAAAAACCAAGAGAATTTGACATTATGTAGCTTTTATGGATTCTGATTCAGGGGAAAAGGTGACTTTGGAGTTACAAACAAATCAAGTTCTGAACACACTTCTGGTCCTAACCGTATCTATATCTAGAGGAGGTAGCGTATTCGGAGTCAATCATTAATGTCTATGAGAAAAAAATCTCAGTTTTAAGCATCTCAGAGTTCCAAGTGTTTAATATTTATTTGCTAGTTAGCTGATGCTCTAAAACCAAAATAGCTTACAAATATTTGCCAGATTTACTTAACCTGTATATTTTTTCTTCAGCAACTCAGCTGAGTACTTCAACTCAGGATACTAAAGAAGTAGTGAGGAGTGGGGCTTGAACTGGCAGTCTCCAGGTTACAGACCATGCCCTTAAACAATCAGCTTCAGTCTGGTACCAATTAATAACTAGACACAATAATTAGGTGGCTACAAGAAAAATTTATTAACTTATAATAATTCCTAAGACCTGTTTCTGAATTTTATGACGGTCACCTTTTGCTAATGAGTTTATATGGCCAACTCTGTAATGTTGTGCTGTACCTTCCAGTCCATGCTCTCCTCCAGTCGATAACGGATCTGGTACTTGGCCTGGAAAAGAAAGTCTTTGAGAGCAGGTGGGCTGCTCCAGCGGACACTGAGTTGGTCCTCCAAGTCTCCCACGCGGCTCACGTGGACATCGGCTGGGGGATCTGTGGTCACTGGGAGCAAGCAAACACAGACACACAGGATGCATGTCAAACCAATGCCAAGAAATGAAGTCTGACTTCATACACGGCCGCTTAGTCCCGCTATGTAGCTAAAAGCATAATCTTGGGAGAGCACCAAGAAATAAGCATTTAATTTTCAGCATGCAGTATGAAGTCCTAAAGAACTGTAGAGAACAATGTACACAACCCCAACATGTACAGTTATGGTAAATTCCTTGGTCTCTGTGAAACTTTTATATTCTTTCACAGAAAAACATTTACTGTGCAGACGACCGACTTATGACCTGTGCAATCACTGCTTAAATGAACCTTGATGGTTTTTATGAATTCCACAGGGACAATCCTTGCATAAATTAAAATCATGAATGCTCTGCTCTTGTCCAGAGTTCAAAGCAGTGGTCTAGTTCGCCTTTGTTTGCTGTACCACTATAGACACAGATACTTCCTTAGACTTTTTCTCTTGGTCATTTGGTTGCAATTTTTTAAATCTCTCTTATATCGATCTCCCTACTGTCGTTTCTGTTTTCCGTCATTCTCATCTGTGCTGTATCTCTGAATTTCCCAGATGTTTATTAATCCTTTTAAGGAATTCAGTTTAGTCACGTTGACTTCTGTTAAATCCTCCAGTGCCAAGGTTAATATTTAATAAAAAGCATACTGCTATCTTGGCACTGCCATTAAAGAAAATATGCTTATCCCTTTAAAGGAAACATCTTGGTTAGGACAACTCATGGAGGGAATGTCTCATGAATATTTCACTACTGCCTGGTAGACGCTGGCATGTGATCCATTGAATTCCAAAGGAATGGGAGTGAAAATTCAAAAAAATAATAAAACTGCAAGTTTTACAAGACTGAGCTCCACATGACACAACAATGTTAGTTAAAAATGTTTTGCTAGCAGCAACTGTCATAACTTCCACAATCATAATGCCAGGCCAAGATGCCTGCTGTACAAAATGGAATAGGACAGTGAGTTCTAGGACAGGACAAAAATCTTCTGTAAGACAGGAAGGAATGATGAGCAAATTGAGAAAGAAAGGGTGAACAAGACAGGCTTTTCATTTTGGGACAGGGCAGTATAGGACAGGTCAGGAAAATGCGACCGGACAAGATGGGACAGGACCAATAATCCTCTCTCCTGCCATCATCTGCATTCCACTTGTGACTTTGCAGGTCTGGAAATCTGCTGCTCTTTGAATGTCCTCTTTATGGTAACTTAACACTTGTGTACTTATTGGTTTTATCAGCTACCCCCTGGGGATAGGTTATCATGCAAACATTCCAATGCTTATTGTTTCTGTTGCTAAGAAGGCAAGGCAAGGAGAACAGAGGGTGTGTCATACATCTGGCATCCCACCTTCTTCTCTCTCTAACTCCTCTCCCTTCCTGTACCCTCTGTGAAAGGTGTGGTCAAAACAAGGCTGGGTCAGGATACAAAGGTCATTATTTTAATGTTTTTTTGTTTTATGTTCCCAAGGACACTCCCAGAGTTTGGGATTTTACAGCACTTCTGCAGTCCGACTGGAAAATACTCAATAATGCACATAAAGTCAAAAACTGTCCCTTCATAAATTTGCTGAACTACATGGCATTTTACTACTGTATATAATAGATCCTGTGGCATTTCTGCTGTAGCCACTTTCATTTTGATGTTACTAACCTCCCTAAGGAGGTTATGAATGAATCTAGTCAGTCAGAGAAGTGCTGCCGTGTCCAGAACATTCTTCAAAGCAACATACTTTCATGCTGGTCTCTGCGGACCCTTTGCAGGTTGCCAGTTTGATTTAACAGCCAGGAAGCTGACTGGGAACAAGTGGGCTAAGGTTTACTGACTTACCTACATCAAGAATGTCCAAGGTGATGACATCTGAGACAGCAGATCCAAGCTGATTGGATGCCTCCACCCAGATCTCGTATGGTGTAAAAAGGGCCAAGTCGCGCGGGATGTAGCAACTGTATGGCTGCCCTGTGTTGTAGTCCTCACACTCCCGTTCTCGACCATACCACCTGCAGAAAATGCCAAAATATCTGAGAAAACTGCAGCCAAACTGGATGACTTTATAACTTTACAAACTATCGGCCCCTAAAAGGACAGTTTACAGTATCTTGAGCACCAAACAAGAGTTTGAAAGTACACCCATTCCTCAGTTAGCAGGGATTTCAGTGTGTGAAATCACACTGTTGGGGAAATCCCATTTTGAGGTCTTGGAATTACCATGACTATTAACAACTGGTTCCCACAAAAAAAGATATCATCAAAAACTAACAACATAGGTAAAAAATAAAAAGTACCTTTATCCACAACAATTACACTTATACATGCCTATAATATTTGTACCAAAAACATATCTAGGTTATCTTTTATTTCAGCGCTAAGGGAAAGGATTATGTTTTCCCCCATTCAGTATTAATAACCACTTGTCCACTGAACTGATTGGTTCAAGGAACTTTATAATGTTTTAAACCTGGTTTGAATAATAGCTGAAGAAGCAGCTATGGAGCTTTTCTCCTCCACTGGGGAAAATGCTGCTGTAACAACAGAGGAAAGTGTGTTTTAAAGAACCTTGTTGTTTTAACCTATTTCTGTAAAGCTTAGGGTGTTCTGTTTCCCGCTTTTTGAATTAAAAACACATTGCTACTAAAATGCTGCTTTTCTCCAGCAGGTGTAGAGCATTGTCTGTGTTTTATCTGGCTTGTAAATGGTCCCTTTCACATTTTAATTTGAGTTTTTCAATTTGGGGGCTCTATTACAACAGCCATGTGAGGTGAGTTTGTGGACTAAACAGCATTGCAGAACTCACTCAGGAGACGGTACAAGCAGAAACACTGAAAGAAAGTGTCTTGCCCATTTTTAAATGCTACAGTATTTGTGTTTTAACTTTTACTGGTATACCAGTTTGAACAACAGCCTGACAATTGAGCAGCAGCTGCACTAAAACTAAAACTTGTGAAAGCTAATGATTGAAAAAAAGGCACAACTGAGTTTCTTTTCTAGTTATTTTTTATTGTCCACACTTTTTAATATGTTTCCCTCATTGGACTTTTTTGAACCAGTGTTCACTGGAGCCTGAAAGTCACAAAGTAACTGTGCTACACTGGGACTGAATTGTTCCTTTCAAAAACCCTGGACTGGCTGAAATGAGAGCAAAGGTGACTGGTGTTCTTACATCAACACTTCTGCCACCTGTTGTGGAAGTAAAATGACCACATAACAGACCGAATCCTACTGAATAATAAGCCCAATGTTTTAAAAAGAGTGTACATTTTCAAAAGCTGCAGTCAAGGGCAGATGAGTGTACCATGTGAGTTGATCAGCTGTTCACCAATCTTTAAAAACTAGTTTATGTTCGTCACTGAAAAGTACTTGGGAATCTTATTTCTGTTCTGACACTGGGCACAGACACTCCAGATGACACTGGGCAGGATCTTGGAGCCTCACCTCAGCTTGTACTTGAGGATGTATTTTGTCCGGATGAAGGTCTCTCCTTGGCCGCCTGGAGCCCACCGGCAAGTGAGGTCTTTGGTATTTCGGGACCAACAAGTCAAGTTTACTGGCTTTGCAGGGGGCACTAAGAAAAACAAAAACATTTCATCGCTGTGCTTTTCCCAGCAGGAGAAAACCATCTGCAAGTACGAATTAAAAAGCCCCACAGACCACAGTTATGACTCAAAACCAATAATTCACCTTGATAGTCTTCCAACCCCAAACTTTATGAGTGCTAATAAGAGTTTTCACCTGCTTTTCTCATTGTACTACTGGTGGCACAAGTAGCACTGCTGGCACCAGCTCAGCATGTGTGGAGTTTGCATGTTCATCCCGTGTCTGCATAGGTTTCCTCCAGGTGCCGTGGTTTTGTCTCACACTCTACATATTTGTGTTTCAGGTTCATTGGTCACTCTAAATTGCCATGCCATGTGAGTGACTGTGCACATGTGGCCACTCTGCAATGGACTGTTGTCCCATCCAGGGCGTAATTTCATAGCCTAGCACCCAGTGACAGGCTCTGAACCACCACCACTCTAACCAGAATGCAGCAGTTAATGACGATGAATAAATTTAATCTGACACTGTATTTGCAGAAAGCTGAGGCATGAGATGGCAGTTCACTACAGGCACCCGTGCAAAGAAGGCACGGCCCACTGGAAACACCAAACTAACACCAAAGGATCTGATTTCAGAAACATGAATAGAACACAGCACCATCTGACCCCGCTTTCTTGTGTCTGCAAGGCTTTAGACAGTGATGTTTTATATCAACACCACTCAAACAGTTGAATTTGCACCTGTAATGCATTTGTTCTCCCATGAGCTTCTCCGCCTGCACTTTGAGTGGCTCTCGAGGTAATGGACCACACAGTAGTGAAAAGCACAAGAGCACACAATAATCCTAAAGTGTTTATACAGCCCAACATGTACAGTGAAACATTTAAAACAGATGCACTTGTATGACGTGCATCTTTATAAATTCACTTATTGAGCAACGAAATTTCCATCACTCAGTGTTTCCATCTGACCCACTTCCTTCTGTTCGTTTTATTCTTCTTTGGGACAGAAGGACATTTTTGGTTCAGCGAACATTAATAGACACACTAGTAGATGACATGGAGAGGCAGGACCTAAAACATACATTTTAGCAACCTGAATGTGTGAAATGTACAAAGCCAAACCAGATTACTTTGGATTGTCTTATGAATATAAATAAAGTAAAATGAAATAAGTGGCGTGAATTTATCAGTGTAGCCGTGTCATTGTATTGCATGAAGTCTTGTGGCGGAACAGCTCATGAACTCAGCTGTTTGTGCTCCTTGCTTGGAACTTACTGCCAACATAGAGACAAGAGCCGGCGAGCACATGGCCGCTGCTGCCGTGGCACACCAGGTTGTCGCCTGACTGCTGCCTGGAGCCATTAAGGCGGTCCAGCGTGACACTCAGGGCTGCCGGTCCCAGCAGAGTGTAGGTGCTGCTGGGCAGACGCTTCCCGTTGAGTGTCCAGAAAAGGCTGCTGGCATGGATCCCCAGCTCAGCACTCACAGAGCAGGTCACTGTCAGGCTGGAGCCGATGCGCAGGGCTGGGTCCTGTGGGAAAATGGCCGCCACTTCTGGAGGACAGCCAGAAGACAAAGAAGAAGAAACAATATTTACGAGCATGCAGTAATGATGGGGGATTTATGGTTTCAGTGCTAAAACAGTTGGGAGATCACTTGAAAAAAGGTCATGAAAGGTTGTTTGTGAAATACATAAACGGTTTACCATACCGTGATCTTTACACATCTGTGTCCAGCTTATGATTAATGCTGGTGTGGCGCGCTCTTTAAATGTTATTGTTGTACAGGCTTATCGTTTGGCTCCTCTGGGAGAAGCGTAAGGGTTAATGTGAGAAAGTTTATTAAGTTTGTTCTTCTTGGGTGGGTGGACAAGCTTTCTAACATATGTGCTAAAACACTGCAGTATAGCCGGCTTTACTTTACCACCGGCCTTCACGGACTGAATACATTGTAGCGTCCTTGCGACACTTCAGAAATAACACACAAACAGCACAACAACATAAATTAAGGTGCAAACACATCAGTTCTGTCATCATTCATGTTTCGGAGATAATAGAGACTACAGTGAAGTTTGTGTACGAATGCCTACCAGCCCCAGTCTGCCGAGCCCAACATGAAACATAAAGCACGGCCAGCAAAGCACCCTGACGAAGATGATAATAAACAAACTTAACAAAAATAACTAAATAAATAAGTCAGCACATGTAAATACACTGATACTGCCATGTTAAGGTGGTACCGCATCATACAGGACATAGGAAATGCACAAAGGCTGTTACGTACAGTTGAATTTTTTTATGAAATTATTTTGTTTATAGTTATAAACAGACAGCCTGTAATTGTTTGGAATGCATAACATGTTCAAATAGAAGATGAAAAAATTATAGCTTAACACAACATTTATCTAAGAATACTCAGAAAAGTTTTAACCTCCCTTGAAACTGGGTTACTGCCATGTACAACATGGGATCTGGCTTTCCATTGCTTGCTTCATAAGAAACTCATTTTTTACCTAAACATAACTGTTTATCCAACCGCATGGCTTGAACATTTAAAAGATAAATGGAATTCAGAGAAATTGATAGTTGTTGATTAATGCAACTAATGATGAAATTAGGTTCCATTTAACTGGAGGATGTGAAAATTTTTAAAATGAATACAGGCAGAAAGTATTGACTATAACCCTAAAAACGCCCCAGAAATTTTTAATATATAACCCCAGTCATAACCTCAAAATACAAACATAAATATAACCCCTGAAATGTTGGCTATACCTCCAAAATAATTAATAAGAAATGGGGGCCGACAACCAATAAAAAGTACTATGTGGTCAAAACATGAAACATACTTCAGTGGTAATAAATATTTTATTAGTCAATGGCCTCAAAATGTATGCTAATAATACAAAGCTGGACATGGTCTATTTATATTTTCAACAGCAGGTTGCACTTTAATATATATATTTTACATTATTTTAGGCAAAGTACGTAGGAGTAGTTCAAGTTTTGAGGACATGAAAATCTTTTTGTATTATAGCCGTATTTCACAAATTAGCATAGATATTACAATTAATTGAAATAACATTACTACAGTTGATATAAATAACTGTAAACCATTTGGACATATCAAATTATGCTACGTAATTCTGAAAGTCTTTCGAAAATTGACATAACTCAATGTAAGACTTTCTTTTTGGCTTTTAAAGCAAATTGGCTTTTTAAAAATCTTTATTCTATGTACTTTTCCCTCAGTTATCTAATTATTGACAGCACAGTGGATATAAAACTAGAGCTATGAATAATACCACTGCGCTAGAATCTTGGATCACAAGTGATCCACAATTTAAAAAAATTGCCAGAAATATTTCATTTTTAAAAAATACTTTCCACAACTTCTCTCAGCATGTACATCCGCCAGCACCCAAAATGAAAATTTAAGAACATAAAATATATTAAAATAAAACATTTAAGTTATGAGGTATTTGTGGAAAACGAGGATTTTATTAAATTGTCACGTGTAGATTTCATAAATAGGTGCGATCACAAGGCCGTCGGCGCTGCCATCGTCTTCACGCGATCGATCAGCAGTGATCGATCAATGGTGATCAGTACCGATCGGGAGCGAGGTCTCGGGAGCGATGTCACCGTGCTGTCGGTGCATCAGCGCAGCCCGGGCACGGCGCGCACCCGACGCCAACGGGGACCTGGCTGAGCCCGCGCTCGCCCCCGATCAGCCGCACACGCATGTTTTGTACTTACGTGTCGACGAGGACAGCGCGCGAGGAACGAGCAGCACCGCGAGCAGAAAGGTGATCATATTTCGAGCACTTTGTGCCGTTTCCCCCCGTCTGTTTTCTTCCACGCGTCTCTTCCGTGCTCCCTGCCTCCTCAGCTCTGTGTGTTTTTAACAGCTTGCGGGACGAAAAGTGTCGTTGCTGTAGTAGCGATTGTCGTCGTCGTCGTAGTCGCACGGGTCGGCCGCTTGCCCGACTGCGGACTCGTGCACAGTTCAGAAGAACGCCGTGGACGCGCGCCTCGCGCTGTCAGCCATGCTCGGCCCGCGCCAGCAGTTAAGTCCGCGCGCCTCACGCTCCCCTCCGCTTTAGTAGCGCTGCCCTGCTCCGGTGCACGCCTCGGCAGCTAAAACATACAAGTTGGTACTTTTCAAGCCCCTCCCAGGTCTTCCCACACACTAACTAGTCATTTTTTGCTTCTTTTCATTTAGCGTAATTCCTCGTTCCTCCCTCTTTTCTCCAGACTGCACCGAATTTCGGAGTCCGTGACTTGTGCATTTTTCCAGCATCCAGTAATATCTTTTTGACTCGATCTGGTAGGCGCCTGAGTCACCAACTTTCGCCCAGGTCTTAGCAGCCCTGACAGACACGGGGAAAGTGCTTTTCATATTGAATAACATTGCGTAATTCCTCTTTTATTTTCATTTTAGGAGGAAAAAAATCCTTAGCCTCGAGGAACGTGGAGACATGTCTAACTAACACTCCCCGTTCGGCCCCATTACACACTGGGGTCTTCCTGCTTTTTTACGCTGCTTGCCGTCTGATAAGAGATAGTTAAAAATCAACATTTATTGTCGATCTCGGATTAGAAAACTGTTGTGAAATCATGCTACTGCAATAAAGGTACAATAATTAATCATTTTAAAGTTGTTACCTTTTAGCTTTCTTTGCAGCTGTAACTTTAAACAGGGAATATGGACGCTTCGCTTGTGACTTGGAATCTGCTACCTATAATTTAAACGAGCATGAAGATAATAGACGTCAGGCGAGCAGAGGTGCAATGAAATATGCTTTGCCTAATAACCGGCTAAACAACTTTCTAACCATATTATAACTAGGAAACTTTCAGAAAAAAATTGAACTGTGAACACTTGAAATTAGGTTCGCCTGTGGGAAAATTTGAATAGATGCAATACATTACAGGAGGAAAATGGAGCATAAATTTGTGTTGACTCAGCAAATAGCAGCCTCAGTGATTACTGCAGCAAAATAATTCCGAGTCTCCAATCGGTCTCGTGGTTCGTTCACTTCTGTCCATCAGTGATTAAAAACAAAGAAAAGAAAAGAAAGCATCAGGCAAGAAGCAGCTAACAGTGACTAATGTTTGACTAACAGATGTGGGCTCTGTGTGCTGCTGGTTTGGCCAGTGAGTCATTGCAGTCTAGGCCAAGTGTGAATGATGGGTATATTTATGCAATAGCTGTGAGCTTCGGTCTACCCCCAAGAGCTGCAGATCACAGTGGAAGGCTTTGTTCTGCCGTGGATGCCATTGTTGGAAGCGGAAGCCTTTACCGCTCATCCCGTGGTGAGTGGGAAAACTGGATCATGAAAGCTTTGCCACAGCTAACTGTCACTGACCGGATACAAACTCTCATGGCCTTGTGGTCTCCTGCCTTGAAGAGTTCTCCTCATCACCATATGACATCATTTTGTCTGGTGCCCTTTAACCCAGTTTTGAGGAGGCTTTTGGGCTTTGCCATTTCCCGTTACAGACAGCTAAAGTTCATTTTGTTGTATGAATGAAAAATGAATTAAAGTGTTACCTAGGTGTGAGGTTGGGTGGCTCTGTAGAACTTTTGTAATCAACTGTAAAAGTAGGCTTGCAGGTACTAAATTCTATGAATGAATTTCATTTTTAACTGGTCATGAAGCATTTCTGTGAACAAAAATGCTGGTGTGGAAAACCTTTCTTAAACACCTTTATACAGAAAACTCAAAGTTCTGAAAACTATAACAAGTTGATTTTTCCACTTAGGAGGAATAGAACAGTCATGGGATTTGGCAGCAGGTAGTGACATAAATACATTTAGAAAAAAACCTGAAAACCACCTTTTTAGCCTGGAGCACATTTCTCTATCATCTGCTCACAGCCGTTGTCTCCTGTACTTAACTGTGAATGGACAGTATGTTTAAATGAGCTGGTGTGCTTTGGGCTGGAGGCTGCAGTACACTTGCTCAGGGCACTAGTGTACATAGCTTAATATACAAACCTAACAGTCTAAGTACCTTTGGAGAAAAGCATCAGCTAAATCAGTAGGAAATAGCATGGAAGGTTTTTTGTTCAAGCCCCTCTCCCACCACTGCTGCAATGCTCTTGGGAAAGGTCCTTACCCTGAACTTCACCAGCACAAATTGCCATACTGTGTGAACTACTCGCTCAACATCTGTATGCTGATCCAACTGAATGTGTCACCTTGGAAATAAATTAAAAGTTTACTGACTGAAAGAAAAAAACAAGTAAACAGTCCTATGTATCAATATTTCAACCGTGGCATTGCAACATTTTACTCACTTTATCGTTCTCAAAAGAATTCCTGGTTTTTGAACAGCTAAGGCCGACTCGCTTTGTAAAGGGGTTACCGTGTTAAGCCTTCTGTAAGTTCGCTGTGTCATAAAGTTCTTTCTTTCCAATTTGAAGGGTCCAAACTCGTGCTGCGGTACCCACGAGTAAAGTACCCTGAATCTTAACTGGTAAATCGCTATAAACTTTCTTAAATACAACTGTGAGCTGCTTTGAAAAGGCATCAGCTAAATGAAGAATAATGATGGATGTTCTCAACTGATAGCCAAAAAGCAAACTGGCACAGCGGACGGTGTGAATGAGCGCGCGTCCCTTCCTTGCGCAGTGTTATGGCGCGGGGAGGGAAGGGGAGGTCTGGAGCGGTGACTGGGGGCCGGGGTAGGGGGGGGGGTGCACGCGCACGGGCGATGATGCTGCGCGTGACGACATCGCGGACACATCGGCTCGCCAGGGTACCATAGACCGACTGACGGGACCGAGAAACACCGAATTCGCGCTCGCCCGGCACTGCGGCTTAGCGAATCCGTCCACACGATGCTGTGCCTCGGCGGCGTCTCCCCTCTCCTGTCGCTGCTTCTCCTGGGCTTTGCAGCCGCCACCCCCGATCTGTTTGACACGCAGCAAGGCGACATCAATTACTGCAAAAAGCAATGCCAGATCGCCGTCAAAATCAAAAGCAGCGATAAAGTAAGTGGCACGTGCACGCAGGGAAAACCGCGAGCTGCTGCAGGGATGCGCGTTCCGCGTTGCATAACCGGGCTTCACGCTCTCCGGGCGGTTGCGACATTTACAGAGATGGTGCTGCCGCGCGCCTCGTTATGGTTAATAGGTGAATATATGCAGGGCTACTGGATCGCCTATATAAAACAATAAAGACGAACAGAAGGGGCGAAGCGGGGCAGGTAAATAGAGGCGCGCGAGCTGGGTGACAGCCAGGTATCCCGGATGTAAACAGAGTGCCAGCATCTTCTTCACAAAAAGCGCTATTATGGCACCGCGTTCATTTGTTTGTCAATTTTCCAACGTGAAGCTGCATTTTCAAAAAGTGGCGATTTGCATTATTTTCTTTTAGAACTGTACACTGTAGCCTAAGCGTCCAGATTTTATGACGCATTTATTTTTGCGCTCATTCATCGGCTCTCAATTTCTGTAACGCATAATTTGCATTTTCGGACTTTTTATGGTCAATTCTTACCCAATTTCAGACCTTTGTGGCCAACAATTATCGATTAAATTGCGGAGAGGTTATACTTTGTGAGCTAAGTCGATGCTTCTCCTTTATGATTGGAAGCAGGCGGCCATTCAGACTGTACTGCATGGGGGAGGGGGGGGTACAGAATCACTCAATAAACGACGTTTATAAAGAACAATCGCGGCTAAAGCTGCTCCTGAATATCTGTCTCATGGAAAATAACAGGCCAAAAATAAGTAATCTTCTCATTGAGATGTAAACATGCACAGTGGCGTTACTATCGTGCTTCTCGTAGCCCTCTTGTTCGCCATGTGGTTCAGAAATAAAGTAGCCTATAGTGCATAAAACCGAAATCAGAAAATGAGCGAAGTAAAATGAAAGGATTAGGGGAAAAATGCACGAGGCGTAATGAGTTCCAGACAGCGCGGGAGCTCTTTAAAGGAACTGATAGATTAGCACTTCCACGGGGAAACAGATGTGCCTGTAATCGCCGGCCCGTTTAAGTAAATAAATACTTTAAGGACAAAACAGCGAATCTTAGAACCGAAATGAAATTATATCACGTATCACCAATTATACACCGCAACGAAACATATATGGGGGAAAACGTAGTAAATTGAAAAAAGATGACAGCGTAGTAAAGACGGCGGCGATGTAAGGCGTTTAACGGTCCCGGGTCTGGAAGGGGTCAGTCTGCTTCCCTGCCTGCTTGTGGAAGCCTAATGGGGGCGCTGTTTCTCCCGCCTTTTCACGTTGCACGTTTTTCACAACTAAAATATCTCTTCCCAGGTAAACCTCGTTTTACGTCCCTAACTCGTCTCTGAATCACTGTCGGAATTGACTATAACAGGATCCAAGGTTTACATTCATTTAAATTTGAAAAATTATAATCCGTTCCTACCCCATCTAAAACCCCCAAATCAGCTTTCCCAAATATGAATAAAACACTGATACACCTTGTAACACGTGCAGCATCCTGCCATGGAGCACAAACACAGGCATCGTGCAGCGCAGGACACACACGTTTTGCAGCACACAGCGCACCAACCATTCTGCTCACAGTAGGGAAATCAGACGTGTCCACAGGTGTGAGTGAGAGATGGAGACACTCTGGGGACACCACCTTCCAGAGTTATTCATTCAAGAATCAAATATATGTAAAAAAAAAAAGTGAAGATGGCAATTTCAAATGAATAAGGCAATTTACTATAATACATTGATAGTGAAATTGCATATACTGGGGCTGCGTGTACTGGGGTTTACATGTATATAGTCATATATTCATATGTATAATTTGTGTACTCTACATATGAATATATTGAGAATGGCAATATATATGCCACTAACAGAGTAAATACCATATGTTTATACTTTCTATATATACATATTCATCCAGTCATCTGTTTTCATTGACCCCTGGTCAGGATCACAGCAGGCTGGAGCCTATCCCAGAACCACTGGGATAACCACCCCCTGGACAGGATACCAGTACTCCACAGGGTGGTCTCACACACACACACTATGGGCAATGTAAAGTGACCAATTAACCTGAAACACATGTCTTTGGACGGTAGGAGGAAACCCACACAGACATGGAGAGCACATGTAAACCTCAAACAGACTGAGCCAGATTTGAGCATGCACACAAGTGAGGTGACAGCACTACTCACTGCAGCACCCCATACACACACACAGAGCAGAGTGGTGATTTGCACAGGTACTGGGAAACTGACTTTTGTTCATTTACCGGGCAATTAAAACAACTGTAATAAAGTATTGTCTTTTCGAGAACCTAAAACCAAAATACAGCTTTTACAGTGCTGTTAAACAAAGGACGTAAAACAACAGGTTGTGTTCTCTGCTCTAGGCACCATGTGATGAAATGCCCTCAGGGCAGCTGACTCTGTCATCCGTTCCCACTGTCTGCTCTGTGCCCTGCTCAGGATGCTGTACTGAATGCTTGTCACCGGGGCTGCCTGCTGTTCTCCATCTGCCAGTTTGTCAATGGGAACGCCGGCTTCAACACCAGCAGGGAGGAGTGCCAGGGAGGTGAGGTGGCTGAATCTTGGGACGGGGGTGGGAGAAGGTAGTGCCTGCATTGTTATCTCAGGCCCTATCAGAGAGAGGGCTCAGCTGTAGCAGGAGGGCAGTGCCTAGCTGTGGCCGTCCTGCCGAGATGCGAGAGACAGAAGATGCAAATGTACTTGATACTTTGTACTTATACTTTCTTCTGTACCTGGAAAGAGGTTATATTTCTGCTCTCTTAAGTTGCACCATAAAACAAATTCCCAAGAACATTCATATAAGCAGGCAGGCCATTTCACCATTAAGTTTGGTTTCTTAGCTATAGCAGGTGGCATAGTGGTCAGAACTGCCCCCTTGCACTGCAAGGACATGGGTTTGAATGCCTCTTCTGGGTGTAGTACCCTTGAGCAAGGTACTTACCTTGAATTGCTCCGGTCAGCATGGCCCAGCGACATTATTGGGTAAATTAAACAGTATGTAGATGAATACTGTAAGCTGCTTTTAAGAAAACCATCAGCTAAATAAATAAACATACATGTAGATGCTTTGCTCCCCTTCCCTTCGTGCTACAATCCACGGAGACTTCATGTACATTGACTGTGACTTGCTGCTTAGTCAGGGACCACAGGGGGTATTGAAAGTGCTGTGCTGTTACCATGTCTGTGTAGCATGCCAGGAGGCGTACAGCCGGCAAGTTGAGCAGGAGGCCTGTAACAAGGGCTGTGGAAGCCAACCTTCAGAGGCAAAGAGCAGGAGAAGGAAGGTGAGCACTGTCCCAAGGGACTCCTCCAAGCCATAGCACAGCCTACCACAGCTCACATGCACGGCATGGAATTGTAGGATCACATTCCGGGAGGCGCCTGGCTATTGTGCTTGTGTCCGAGGTATAGCTTGAATTGCTCAGATAACATGTACAGCTGTGTAAACAGAGAAATGATCTCTTATAACTGAGCCTCCTAATGATAACAGTAACAATAGTAATAATGTCTAGTATGAGTAAAGGTACAGCTACCCCTTGAAAACATATGTGACAGAACATTTTGGGATAGTTTGAGCCTATATTAATTCTTGGAAAAAGTAATACAGTAATTCCAAAAAAATAAAGAACTTTCAGCCCATCCAAAAACATCTGTATAACTGTCAGCCTGTGATTTCAGCATAATGAAACAGTCTAAGCACCAGTTACCTAATTAGAAAACACTTAATGTTGTTATCAATCTATCACATCCCACCATGGATTTCCTCCCAAGCTTTTCAAATTTTTTAGAAGGCATTTTTGCTTAATAATGTGCAGAAGGTGATACGATACACGTTTAAACAACGCAAACACGAGTTGTAGTCTTATTGGGAGAGCAGCTAAGGTACAACTGCAGCACACCGTTTCTGGCTGTTTCTGATCATGTCTGGAAAGACCAAAGGAGTTTGTCTGGCTCACAGACACTTCTCTGGAATTACGTTCACTTCCCATAATGCCTCACTCTCTTAAAGCATTACCTACCCATTCTTAACATTGTGCATCCACTCGCCCCGACTTGCACACAGCTTACATGTTTTTGTTAGCATGCAGAGACAGAGAGTGTTAGGCTGTGAAACTGCCCCTGGAAGTTGTAAAAGCGAATTTTGCATTAGAGAGTTTACAGCTAGCAAGAGGTAGTTGTACATAGTTGTACATGTGTCCTTTGCTTTATTTTGTCCGGAGACCGTTCCATCCCCACATCAGATCAGCCTCCTACGATGCTCACCTTGGCTCTTCATGTCTTCACGCAGTTGAAAGCCCTGGCACATCAGTCCCGCCCTTCCACGGTCATGGACACCTTTTCCAGCTGGTGTAGTGACATCATCAGCTCGGCCCAAAGTTTAATCTCCTCCACCTGGACCTTCTACCTGCAGGCCGATGATGGCAAAGTGGTTGTGTTCCAGGTGGGTTGGCAAAAACAGTTGCCTAGAGGTATCCTACAGGTGAACAGACCTGATTTAAAAAACACTCACTTGTGCGTATGAAATGGAGTGATAAGCTGGCAGCTGTCGAATTCACTTACAGACAACGCTTCTGAACATGATTTTATTGTTCTTATCCCCTTAGCGTGCATGAACCGAGGTAGAGCGGCACAGCTGTGTAGCAGTGCATGAAGCGTGTGAGACGATAAAGGCATTGTCCCCCCAGGCCATCTGGCTGTTGTCCTCCAGCAGTATTGGAAAAACTAAAGCAAAGTCACATCTGAAACTAAACTGACTGAAGCGAATAAATTTAGGGAAGCGGACCTGGTCCGGCAGGACTGTGTCGACTCCAGCTAGGAAGAGAGTAACAGAATTGATGCTCTGTGTTTTTTTCTTTCTTTTCTTTTTTCCTTCTGTAATGTGGCAGAGCTTGAGGCTGGGAATTAATCGAGGCTCCATTCATTAGACAGTGCTTTCAATTAACAGTCGGTAACGCCCTGA
Source organism: Arapaima gigas (assembly GCA_900497675.1). NCBI lineage: Eukaryota > Metazoa > Chordata > Actinopteri > Osteoglossiformes > Osteoglossidae > Arapaima > Arapaima gigas. Next base: position 505,959 of record UFQX01001618.1, on the reverse strand, counting down.
GACATGGGAAACGCAGTTCTGTTGTTGCTTGCGGGGTGCAGGGAGCCACACTGCCAACTCTGTCTGGAGCGGGTAGGAGGTAAGGCTGTCGCTATGAAAACAATCAACACATCAGCAATCCTGCAGGAATTTGACAGGTCATGTCCCCAGCCAGATGCTGCGATTTTGTTACTGGTGCCCCTAAATGGAGCAAATTCCCTGATTGCTCCAGGCGGGCCACCTACGTCGAGGTCAGCCACCACCGCGACTGTCTTCCATCTGGGGGTGTCCTGTTCCCAGATCGCTTTGAAAGTGCTCCAGAAAACAGGGACGAGCTACAGCCCCACGAGCGCCCCGCTGGCCATACATTTGACATCGGTTAAGAGTGCGGAGACGCTGCCTTTGTCCCACAGTGTTTACTCTCCGTGGCCGCCCTCTCACGGGCCTTCGGTTGCAATCAGGGTGAATCAAGATGTTTTCTCTTTGTGTGGAGAGGCAGTAAACAGAGCCCGATGGTGCAATCCCCACTGATTGGGAGAGAATGGTAGTTTGTAATAGGCTCTGGCGTCTCATTTAAATTCCCTGCGAGTTCAAGTGCGCTGCAGCGCTGTTCCGCAAAGCAGGAAGCAGGGTGGAAGGAATACCCCGAGAAGCAGAAAGGCCAAGTAAGGGAAATTAGATTGTTTCTAATTCAGTCAGGATCTTTCTGCCGGCGCAGCTTCTAAAGCCGGCTGAGCACCTATGGCATTTCTTCCAATAATGCGTGACAGATGTGTATCTGGCCAAGGGTACGATCCCTCCGGTCTGTTGCCAGTGTGTATTGGTTTTGTACAGGGCCTTCACATGTCCCCACCCCCTCCCCAAATTCCGTTACATCTGGATTCAATGAATTGGGCCAGAGTAGACCGACAATAAACTCAATGGGGAAAGACTGAAAAATGGTGATAGGGCTTCCCGCAAATTCTTCCCTCTCCGTTGGGTTAAATTGCCCATGCTTTGTGTATTTCATGCAGCAGTTGGCTCTTCAGCATCAGTCCAATTCTGCCTTTTCATCTGCCGCTCACCACTGATGCACAGACTCAGACACAGTGTGATCAACTGACACCGGTGCCAGCGTGGAGCTGCACCTTCTTTTCTTTCCCCAGCGCTCAGCAGATGCTTGGTGTTTGCGTGCCGGCTGGATGTTACTCATTTTCTGGCTGCTGTGTGTAATCGGCGTGTGAGCAGCGACCAGCAGGGCTCCCTGAGCTGCGTGCTGCCGTCGCCACCCTGACCTCCAGCTGCTGCAAGGCACGTCGCTGAGAGGCCGCGTGCAGGGGAGGCAAAAGGGGGAAAAATCCTGTTTTAATGAGTTCTTCCAGGAAAGTGGGAACAAACTGGGAGTAATGATGTATAGCCCCCCCTTGCAGGCACTGCAGGAGCTGCAGGATAGCAGCCACAGAGGGCTACGTTTCACCTGGAGAAGGAGATGACTGCGGTGCTGTCATTGTGTGTGTGTGTGTGTGTGTGTGTGTGTGTGTGTGTGTGTGTGTGTGCTGAGATGCCATGTGTTCCAGCAGTAAGCTGAAACTAACATACTGCGGTAGCACATCCGTGGGGGGTATGCGAGAGTAGTACACAATGAGCTGAGGTTAAACACCCCCCCTTGTTCCACTGAGGAAATCTCCCACTTGCTAAAAATTATTAAGCATGCCGTTCTTTTTCTGCTTCGTCACGTAGCCGCTGTGCTCTTTTTTGTCCCTTTGACTAATGTGTGAAAATGTGGTGTCAGAGCCAGCCTGAGACTGAGTACACTTTCCCTGAGCTACAAGCCCCCCGGTCTGATGTGGCAGACAAGTCTTGGCCCCCAGCAAGTTCACACACCCAAAGACCACACACAGGTGAGTAAGTCACCCACTCACACACAAACACACACCAATGTAAGTTTTGAAATGGAAGCTGCAGCACCATCTTACCATGTGACTATGTGTCAAGCTGTGCAGTTCTGAATATTTCAGTTCAGTTCAAATGAACTATTTATCAAACACCTTTCTCACCAGAGCGACACACAGCACTGAAACATGTCACTGTGTGTGTCAGGGAATGTCACTGTGAGGAAGAGAATGACAAAATGTAGATTTTCCATTTCTAACAGGACAGATGTAGTTAACCATCAGCTGGCAGCCAAGGAGATTAAAACAGAAAAGTCCCCACTGCAAAGAAGGGGAGAAAAACAAACCTGTGGGGTCCAAATACCAGTGGTTGCTCACCCCTCCAGCAGTTGTTTTGGCAGATGTGACACAGTGTTCAGAAATACTGTGTGTTTGTATCATGTGCAGGTGTGAGACAGCATGGCGCAAAAGGTGTGTCCAAAGTTGAGGGCAAACTGAAGCACTTTGGTCAGCACGCTGACAGCCCCCCTACTGAGCACGACTTCCTGGGCTGCATGTCGCGGTAAGACGGTTCAACCCCCCCCCCCAGCCTTAACCCACCTTCCACTCCCAGGGTAGTGCTGTGGCAGGGCCCAGACTACTGCAGAACTCGTTTAAATAAACTTTCAGTGTTTGAAGTCACAGTTGTGTCACAGTTTGAAACACATGTGCTGTCTTTGGAAAAAACACAGGGTACCCCTCTGTTTGTAGCATAAGAGGCTACAATAGAGGACAGTGAATATAGGAATTACAGAGAATGAGAACCAGAGCCGGACTACAATTACAGCATCAGATTTATGAAATACTACTTCTATGTGTAAATGTTAAACAAGTGCTTCTTTCTAAAGTGACGCACTTTGATTGTTAACTAACATGTGGAAGACACCTTCATCCACGGTGATGTACAGTACTAGAACATGCAGACTCCACACAGACAGATCAAGACTAAACCCCGCATCCCAACCCTTAGTGCAGTTGCTATGAGGCACCAGCACTCCGCAGCACTCCACTCACTCCATGTGAGTTCTGAGGTGAATTAGGGTAAAGCTTGGAGTGAACTTGTCATTGCTTTAAGGGAGGAGCTGAAGTCTGTCCTCCCAGGATGATCTGTCCAACAGCAGGATAACACTGCTACTTTCTTTATTCATCACTGCACGCATCCTAAGTTTAAGTACAGTCTCTAAGAGTATTAGTGCAGGAATTCTCTTATTCACAACCAGTCGTAATGTGTTGCAGCTCAACCCTTGAGGGCTGGTTCTCAAGCACAGGGTGAGAAGAACAAGTACTGAGCAGTTTTCTCCGTTTCTCTTTCTTCTCCAATGCACCCCCTGCACACCCCTCCTGGGCCAGGCGCTCTGGGTTGCCCCGCTGGATACTGGCTGCCTGCCTCTTTCTATCTGTCATGGTCATGTTGTGGCTGAGCTGCGCCAGTCTGGTCACTGCACCCGACCAGCACGTCAAAAGTCAGGTATGGCAAAGCTGGGAGGTCCTTTCCAAAAGTAATATTCTGCCATCCCCCTACTTATGAGCACAGTGACTTCTTGGAACTTGGCTCATAAGGTGAAATGTTATACGTCAGAGACCAGAATGGGTGGCAGCCCCACCAGCGAACCTGGTGTGGCTGATCCCCCCTTGCTCAGCTCATGACCCACAGTTAAGAGCGTTAAATAATTTCACTCACAAGTGAAAGGCTTATGGGCTGCAACTATCAATTTTTGTAAAAAAACAAGTAACTACCGATTATATACTCTAAAATGAGAAGTAAACCTATTTAGTCACTAAGAGGTATATTAATGACGTTTTGAGTTTCAAAGAAAACAAATTTGTAGAAATCGGACGAATAGGAAAAAATATATTTCAGATTACTTTCCAAGGTACAAGCAAAAAGTAAGTGATTTGTAAGGTAAAATAAAAGAACGAATAATGACTGTCGCGGAACGCAGCAGGGACCACCGTGGACAATTGTGTGGGTGTGTCGCTGCTTGCTGCTGTAGCTATAACGAAGACGGGATCTGAGAATTCTGGGTGATGCTAATATGCACATTTATATAGCTACATAGGAATATGGGACTAAGTCTACCTGGATGACAATTACAAACAAATGTACGTTTATTTTTCTAACATTTCAGTTTTACACTCATTCACTGTGAAGTGAAGAGCATCTCTGAACCACGTTTAGCCTGAGCTGTTCGCTTCCTTTTTAATAGAAAAACCAACCACTGGGACATTGAGGGGCTGAGCGAGGTTGTCAAACCTCCCCCCCGGCCCAGTGGGGAGGAATTAAGTGTGGTTCGAAGCCGATAAAATGAATGCAGAGAAACAGCAGCTGATGCTGTATGACCCTGATATCATGATGAATCCACAGTATATATTGTGTAGATGAATCGAATCCTTAAGGCAGAAGTGTGCAATGAAGGATTTTAAGTTACTCAAGGGACTGTGTCAGCCCTATGCAACTTCAAGAATGAAGCGTCAGTCCCACAAGTCCTGTGTCTTACAGGTTATTAAAACACGTCACCATGTATCCACTGTGCAGGTTCTGTGCGCCTTCAGTTTTGGGGGGAAGGTGGAACGTGCTGTAGCATTAAGCCACGATACCGTGTTTCAGCTGAGCATCAATGGCGATAAGGAGTTCCTGGAAGATCCCGCTAAAGTCCACGTGAGTCCCGTGATTGCCGTGGCCATGAGCCCACCAGACCCCACCCAGGAGACTGGACCCCTCCCGCTGAAGGTGGACCTGAGCAAGACCATTCTCTGAGGAGCACGCAAGCTTTCCCAGCTCCTTCTTTTATGGTTAGGGAGAGGAAAAGTGAGAAATTTTTACACACGTGCATGACTTCATTCGTCCAGCTCAGTTTGCCGCTTCGTCCTCATGTCCAGCCGCTCGCCAGGCGTCTTCTCCTGCCGAACGGGCCTGGAAGCCCGACTCCCGCGACACACATTTGTTTTCGAAAAACCCATTAGGCCACTAGCTGGAATGGGGAGCTAGGCGAAGCAGAAGGAAAGGACAGTGTTTACTTGGCCGTCCAGGGGCAGCTGAGCGGATGGTTCATTCTGCGTGCGCATCTGCTCTTTCCTCACCAGCTGTTTCCGCGGAAGCTCACAATTGCCGAGATCCAGATGAATGTCCCACTTCCACTCTCCTCAAATGGCTTCTCTCAATGAGTGACTACTGAGAACCAACACAAAACTGTCTACATGCTGTATCATTTCTTTATTTAATTATGTTTATTTGGACCATTAGCACATTCGTCGCTGTTCTGGGGCTTCTCAAAACACAGTCCTTTGTAAAACATGCTGAATGAGCTGGATTTTTTAAATGACCTTATTCTCTAATCTATTCCCATGCGGAGGATAACATTACTACACAGCTTCTTGTAACCAGGAGAAAAAATCTTTTTCACCGATCTGTCATTTGGAAAGATGTTTTTTTAATGTTATTTATTTAGAATCTAGGAGAAATGCATGCATTTGTGTATGTTTTAGTAGTTCAAAATCAACAGAAAACTTCAGTGCAGCAAAAAACTAAAGTAGGCTTGTGATTCGTATGTTTCTTCTGTTTAAACGTTGACTAGACGCTGTGCCAGTTGTGATGTTTTCTCAGTAACAAAAGGAAGAAATGTTATAAAGCCATTTAATATGAGTAAGGTTGCAAATTCTAAGAACCAACAAAGATTTGAAAAGATTTCCCTCCTTTATAACCATAGTTGTTTTCATTAAAATGACAGTGTGTTTTCACAAGATACTGAAATAAAGATGTCTTGTTACTGTTAACTCGTGTTAATGTCTTCATTAGGGTCTATTTGTGTTTGTGTATTGCCACATTCAAGCACATTCATTTTTCTGTTTTTGCTGTACACTTCATCTGTTAAATAGATGATAAGAGGTTCATTTTTATTCTCTGAAGCACACTCGCTGAAGAGCTGTTTTGGCATCTCCCCATTGAAATAATTTTTATACGTGAAAGTATTTTTATATACGCAAAAGCCTGGTATGACGGTGCTGTGACATTAATTTGAGCAGCGGAGCCAAGGAATCCATCACCGTATGAGCACTGCCACTCTAAACCCTCCATACACCGTCTGCAAAGGCACGAAACCGCTGTGTCATGCAGTCCTCAAATGCAGGTCAATTGGCGACAACCTCATCCTCCTTTTACAAGTGCACCACCCTCAGTCAGACAACTTCCATTGTCCTTAACCACCTTACCCACATCAGGGTCGCGGCAGAACCACTGGCTGCTGGGCTGGGAGACGACACCAGTTCGCCGCAATGTATTCCCATGTGCTAATGTGTAATGATATGCTAAGAAATTCAAACTGCCTGTTTTCACATTTGCATGTTCTCACCGAGTTTGTGAAGCCAAGACGGAGTCCGTACATGACCATCGTGAACTGTGGAGAACAGAGGACCTGATCACCACCACAACCACTGACCACCTCCCTCTGTGTCACCACCTCACTTCTCACTGCAGTCATTTCTTCTTCATTCATCTGCTTAACGTCTTATCTATTTATCTATTCAGTCCATCTGTGTCGTCGTGTCACGTTATGCTGTTTAATGAAGTTACATCTTGTTCTTACATTTGCATGTCAACCTCAAACCTTATATGAACTGTGTTTCGCTGAGAAGTGCTGCATGAATGAACAGGGACCCAACTTGTTGTTTGCAGGCCGAGAACCACATCTTGTCTGAGACTTACTAAAGATCAGCTACAGGAGGAGAAACTGGTGAAACGTAGAGTGAAACCCAGCATTCTGTTCTGCTGCTGCATTGCATTTCGCCCCTGGATGACTAGGCCACTGGATGGGGGGGGCTTCAGAAGAAATTATCAGACATCCAAATGTTTGCTTTCTGTGTGAACCGGACCCTGTGGGGCAAAAGGGGGATCAGAGTGTTTAGGAATTTAAAAACCAAATGACTTACATTTGAACTACTTTCCTCACATTTTTAGGCCACTTATCTGTATTAACTGCAGTTCAACATAATTATCAACCAGTTTTTTTCAAATCTGCCACAGGACATGTTTACACTCCAATAGGGCAATAGTGCTGACAAGATAAAACAATGTCAGTCTGTTTATACACAGTTAAAGATATATTATTTTGTCCTTTGTAGTCTCTCAAAACTTGGTGTGGAACTGTCTGCTGTATCCAAGATACTCTGAACACATTTCAAATGTGCATTTGGCATAAAGGGCTCTTGTTATTGGTCCAAAGCTAATGTGATTCCTGGTGGACAGGCATTGCGTGGCATGTGTGGACCCTACACTGTAGCATATCAGCAGCATCTCAGCATTGGTCAGGGAGCTACTGCAGCACCCTGACAACATAACAAAAACAGTGAAACTGGACTGAAGTGGTGGTTGCCAAATTTGGTACTTTTTCCTGTTTTTTCAGTGTGTGTCATTTCTGTCTGTGTTCACTTGTTTATGCCTGGCCTCAGACAGTCCAGAGGGGACCATGCGCTTGTTCCAGGCAATAGACAGAGGACAAAACAACCAACTCCGAGCCTGCAAAGGTCTGCTGAGCCGCTGCTACAGACACATGGTGTGTCTGCGTGAGAAACTGCAGCTTCGATCCCTCTCATCACGGTGCATAATGTAGCTGGTGCAGTAATGTGAGCCGATGGCCATGTTCCTGCTGACCCACACCCCCTGGGATCTGTTTATAACCCAGACTAGGTGCTTGCAGGATGTTTACATCTTCCCACTGTCCCTGGTAGGAATGAGCGCTCTTGTCCCAGATGGACACTAATGGAAAACTGTGGCTCTTCCAGAAGTGTCATCTGAATGTAGCTTCGCTCACTCCGGCTTCATCTCTGCTGCCGTTTCAGCCCAAGCCACACTAGCAGGAGTGAGTGGATGCCGTGAGGTCACATTTTGAAATTCATCGGCACCTTGCGGTAAAAACAGGGGTAAAAAAGAGGGGGAATTGCCTTTTGAATTATGTCTGCTGACATTATTTAGCTCTTTTGTGCATGAGTCGTAATGTGAGCTTTAAGGACATTATGGCAGGTTTTGCCAGAAAAAGAAGAAATAAACGTTCTAAGGACAGGCCTAGGAATTCTAGAATTTTGTTTTTCTGCTGTAGTTTTGAACTTTTGCATTAGTAGCATTAAGTTTCTGTCTCACAGTTTTTTTCATTATTCTTTTCTTTTTTGATTTTCCTGCCCTCCTGCGTGGACCCTAAAAGTTTTGTAGGTCTTCAGTGTTGTGCCAGCAGAGCAGGGATCAGCCATTGGATGCCGTGTGGTACTTTGAGGACCCCCGAGGGGACACTGTTAACACTGGAACACTGTGGGGTCGATACAGCCGGGGTGAGGACACACAGGGAGGGAAGCCAGTCATTGCAGTGCACTCTGCTGTAAAGGGGCCTTAAAGGAATCCAAATAAGCATCTATCCTGAAAAACAGTGATTATTAGCTGTATAAAACCCCTTTTAGACTGTAAGGCACTTTACAACTCATGAAAGAATTTTAGGAACAAAATTAAATGAAATACTTTTCAACATATTCAGAGCGACTCAAATAGTAAAACAACATTTGCTGCCACTGTTGCCGTTATCGTGCAGATGCGCGTGTTGTTGCTCTTCTGTCCACAAGGTGGCACACAGGGCCCACAGCGCAACGGACTTCAAAGTAGCGCTTTGGGAACTGGAATAAACTCTGTCACTGTTTGTGCATTTTGTTTATACTCTATATGACTTACATGTGGAAGATTTAATCTTTACAACAAACGCCTCTCTTATCCACTAAAGTTCTTTTTTTAAAATACTAAGAGTAAACACGGTGGGGAAAAATTCTTGCGGGAAATGTAACTCCTTATTAAGAAATTACACTCCATACAGAAGTAGTGGAGTTTTTACAACAATCTGTCTGCAGAAAATGTGAAGCCGTGGATCTAGAAGCAACTTCTCACACTGATAAAGAACACTTCTGTTTGTTGAACTAAGCGAACAGACGTTGCTATTTGGCATCACTAGAGGGCGCGAGTTGGCTTTGCGCGCTTCTGCGGTCATAAATATCAACTAAATAGACAATAAAAACCACTGGGCTGAACGTCTAAAACCTTTTGCCAAATATATTTCTGTAATGTTTAGATAAAGAGCCACACATTTATCTTTTCATCCTTTACTGGATTGGACACAATTGTCTCTCTAGTTGCCAGAGGCTAATCAAGTATTTTTTTCTGTTACAAAACCACTGAACCAAAATTCTGCAAAAGTGACTCTAAACCAGTAGGAGGTCATTTTGGGAAAAATATCCTGCAGTTATTTCTAACAGTATTCTCCAGGTGTTGAAACAATGGTCAAAACATCACCTTATTTGGCAGCAGGGAAAAAAACAGCATGTTTGATTCAATAATATGTGCAGTTCGTGTGGTATCAAATCAGCTGGATCTGAAATTTCATTCTAATATTCCAAATTTTGTATAAAACTATTTATTCCGTCACAAAAACGTGGCTGTAAGTATAACGTTATTTTGTGCTTCTTTACATTAATGGGTGTGTGAGGAGAAAAATGAAATGCAGAAGAAAGTACAGTTGAGGTGAAGCCTTTCGTGGGTGTCATTGCAGTACCATGGTAAATAAAAGGATACCACACGAGTTAACGGCAACAGATGCATACAGGCCATCTGGTCTTCGTAACAACATGGATGTCCTCTGCATCCATCTCTAGACGAACCTTTTCCAGGAACATCACACTCAGCCCAGCGCAGAGGACACAGACATTTCACTCTTTCTTTTAAATCCCAGGAAAAAAGCGACACTATTGAAAGATAGACGATGGTTCTTCAGACTGCTGTGGCCGCATTCCGATGTTCCTGTTCAAGCTGGGAAATTTCATTCCTTTGCTATAATTTGTCACCAGTGTTAATCGGAGGTTATTTTTCGTTTTAGCAGAACGGTGCCTTACTGTGTCCCATGATGTTCCAGAAGTGGTGTCAGTGAATTGCAGACACAAAACAGGGACCTGTGTAGCACCAAACAAATACAAAAAAAGCCACTGACAGCGGTAGCAACAAGCGGCGAGGGACACGGAGGTACAGGGACACTTCGTTACCGCAGACAACGAGTACCAGCGGAAAGTGCCTCTTACTCATGTAGATCAAGATAAGCTGGGGTGGAGGGGTGACTCATTCGCAACAAGCGCCACGCATGAACATGACAAACGTGGCCTTCTTCCGCTCCTTGCTCCCGCTTGGGGGTCTCGGCCCCGGTTCCAGCCGCCCGCAGTGTTGCTCATCCACGTGAGCAGCAGCGAAGCAGCGGCTGCAACTGGGCTTCATTGATAAAAAAAACCCTGAAGGAGGAGCAATCAACCCCACATCTGACAGCTCCCATCAGCATCGCTTCCCTAAGGGGACCTGCAGCTTCTATCTCACCGTGTCCATATATAAACTTTCCAAACGGCTCAGATCTCAGAGCATCAGAGACCTGCACTTTCAGCTCCTGTCCTCCCTCAGTAAGGTGAGGTGCAGGTCTTCAGTAAGAATAAACCTTCCGTCCACCTGGTCTTGCTGATGCCTGACAGCTGTCACTCATATGCTTTGACCCAGGTGGAGACACAGGTCAACCCAGACTGAAGTGCATGTGGGAGGAAACCAGAGCACCGTGACGAATCACCATGGACACATGAAGGTTGGACAGAGGTGAGACATTAGGAGAAAACTGAGGCACAGAACCCTGGTGTAGCAAAGTGTAAGGGGTCCGAGGTGCTGAGGCACAAGAGCCCCTCGGAAGGAAGGAGTGGGGAGTTCAGAAGACATTCCAACTGTCCTACATCGAGACACTGGGCTCATGAAGAAAGGAGAGAGAAACACATGAAACTGTGAAAAACTCCTACAAAGAATCTCATGTCACTCAAGTGTTTCCTGTAATTTGCACTTTCGTTATTTCTTTAACATTCCCATCTTTTGCTGGGTCACGTTGTTTCTTCACTGTCTTAGGACTTAGATATTATCTGTCCCTTTGCTGGCAAAGATGTTCTGTCTTCAGTTTTCCTTCATTCTGTGAGAAACTATTTTTGCTGAACAAGTGACCTGTGAAAAGACTGGAAAGAAATTAACCGGGTTAAAGTGTGATCTGCTCCGATTTCCGTCTGCAGGGTCACCATCACTCCAGCTTGAGGGTTCCGGATTCGCAAAGTTAACATCACTTTACTTCAGCTGATTGCCTTCAGCCAGGTTTCACCTGCAGTGTGTCAGCAGCTGGATGCTTTTTTTACGCCCCCAACCGAAGGCTGCAGGAACACTGAGCTCTGGAACCTTCACCGCTGCTCTCTACAAATTTCCCACAATCCCCATGTGCCATAACAAGTGAGGAAAAACCTGAGGCTGACTTGGGCTGAAGCAGAAGTAGTTTCCCGTTTTGCATGCTGCCAGTCTGGTCAGTAGGTACTCCAGACGTTTGGCCCATGGGGGGGGGGGGTCAAACCAGGTCCTTGTTCACATAGTTATTCACACACGTAATCTTGGACCAGCAGGAAATCAGCAAAAAGTACACCTTTTTATGTCTTATTTGTAGGCTTCTCAGTATATTCTCATAACTTACATGAAGATCTGATTACATTTCAGGTCAGGTTCATGCAGAAATTGAGAAACTTCCTCAGATTTCACTAAACTTTCTTCGTCGCAGTTCTTCTGCTGCAGTATCCAGGCACACAGAGATGGCAGATGGCACGATGGTGCCGCCGGGTTGGCACCGTCTTACACGGACACTCCAAGTCCGAAGCTGCCGTCTTCGGCGCTTTACCCCAGTAAGAAGTGGCATGCGAGTAGTTTTACTGCAGTGTTAATGAGCGAAAGCAAAGCTCCTCTGGTTGCCAGGAGTGACCAGGCCGAACCAGCACATACCCCAAACATCGAAACACTCCACACGCAGGCGACTTGTCCGCACTGCATCCTTACCCTGCTTTTGTTTATTGTGTCAAGAACAACAAAAGCAGGACCCCCTGCAAACAGCAGCTCCAGGGTTCAGGTGAACTATTTAACACACCAGGTCAGCTAATTAACCGAGATTATGCTGGGACTGAAGGGCAGCTGGATAGACAGGAGCAGCAGAGCTCAGTGGTGCTGAAGATGAACTGGGACTCAGAAGAACACACACACAGGTGGATACACTCTCTCTTTCTCTCTCTCACACACACACACGCGCGCGCGCGCACACCCTGACAGCCCCTGTTTGGTCCACGGCCACGCGGCACAGCGTCACTGTCGCTCACTCCCCTTTCATTAAAATACCTCAGTGACGCCTTAGTGTAATAGGCTCGTCGTGGAGTCGTACACCTACAGGTAAAAACTCGAGCAACTTTTCAAAACACCTCCTCTTCGTGTAAGAAGAAAAAGAACGAAAATGAACATAAGATAAGGAGAGTGAACAGGCCACGTAAAACAGACACTAGAGCGACTATTAAAATGTAACCGGCCAACACGCCTCGCTCCAAACCGGGCGCAGGAGCGCGACTTGACGGTTTCAAGCTGCCCTCTCTGTGAATTGATTCTACTACGGGCCGACTTGAACCGGGCTGCGGTCCGTTGGGGTACACGTATGACACCGACGTGTTGCTCTGTCCTTTAGCACAAAGATGGTCCTACTCAACACTACGATGTGTACAGTGAAACACTGCAAATGATTTTCTAGCCCAAGAAGAGACTCTGTGCCGCAAGATATTCAGTGAAAGCGTCCGTGACAAACAGGGGTGCCCCCCGCTCTGACGAATGGAACAGTCCACAATTTATTCCAGGGAAAGACTGACAGTTTTTTGGGTCATGAAGCAGCTGTTCAAGTCAGCGCGCTGCCCTCCCTCCGCCGGAATAAGAAATTAGTCTGTTTTAAAGTAAATGACTAAAGCCGCACGAATAAGCCATAAATTGTATGGTAAATTATTATTTACCGCATACGTCTCATATATATCTGCATTTCTGGGAGAAGAGTAATGATTTTTGTCACACTGGTACTGTGGTTTAAAGCTTCTTATTACACACTTACATTCTTATAGTGACGGGATTTTGTATTGAGGTATAAAATTGAAAGTACACCGTTCATTGTTACTAGTGAAAGGACAACGTAGATGCACATTAGCCTCATCTTTCAGGTCGGTGGTATTAATTAATCTCAACCATAAAGGTTTAAGAACCACTTTGGACCAATGATTCAAAGATGCTGATATAGAGACTTTTTCTGAGGTCTTATTTGCGAACAGGCTGGACGGTCGCAATAGTTTTTTTTAGTTTATTCAAAAGCGGCACCGATCAGCTGTAGTGTTTTTATTAAGCTGGGCCTTTGAAAGGAGCTTTTTCATGTGCTGCGCTGGAAATGCACATCTGTTTGCCCCAGAATGGATCTGAGCATCATGTGGTTGATTTACCTGTGGAGACTGAAACTTCAGAACATCTAAGTTCTCCATTTGTTGACTTCTGTCGTATTTCCAGATTAGTGTCAGATTTTGTTTCAGGGCATCAGTGTAAAGATGGAGCGGGGCAAGAAATGAGCTTTATTGTGCAACACCAGACTTTACTTGGCTGCACTTTCCACTGATGGCCTTTCGTCACACGGACGCTGCAGGACATTCCACCCGGTGGCATCGGCATGTGGTTAGAGTGTCGGTGCAGGTGCTCAGTGCATGGCCATGACCCCATCCCGGTGGTCGAAACCAGGGGACGCCTTAAGAAACACACCCCCTTAGACTGAGCCACTCGAGACCTCATGGCATTTGGCTGGATGGGAGTGGTTATAAAAAGTCATTGGCAGCACATTTCCCCCTCCTGTTGTGTAGGTGAGGATGCGGTTTTTGGCTCTCGGTGTTTCCACCGACCTGCAGTCACGCTTTTGGTTGTCGTTTATCATCTTTTAGCACATTTCACTGGGAGACAAATTCCTGCATGTTGATGAGGCTGTTGTTCGAGGGGATCGCAACGTTTCTGCACGGCAGTACAAATCCTCGCTCTCTGCAACGTAACGCACTAATCTGCTGCGGTTTTCAGAACAAGCCTTCAAGGTGCTTCAGACAGGGAGTAGATAGCATGGTTGGATCTGCAGCGAACAAACAAGGTCAGCGCTTCTGCAGTCTACTGCGCCGTTGCTTCCATATTGGTTTTGGCCATTGTCAAGTTTGTGTGTCTCCTTAAGGCCGGAGAGATACTGGTGGTGTAGCTGCTAGCAATGCTGGGATGGTCTTTATTAACACTTACATCACTGTCTCCATCCCTCCTCTCGCCACTCCACAGCCGGTGTGGGTTGCTGCTCGATCTTAATGTAGATCAGATGTTTCAGCCAGACCTGAGACTCAGTAAGCTCTGTGCATCAAATAAAAGCTGCCATTAGTGGTGGGGTCTGGTTGCTCAAGGCAGTCAAATCTACACTTCTTGGACAAAAGAAGATGTTGTCTGAGGACCACGCTGATCTTGCCCTCGATTCTCCCTTCCCAGTAGTCATATTTCTGTTATTCTTCCCGTGGTAAACTGCTTTGCCCTGCCAGTTGTAGCCACCAGAGAAACGGCTCCAGAGGGCGGACTGTGAGATGATGTTTCGAAGCCTTATGACATTTTACTGCGTCATATTTTCTTTTCCTTGTTCTTTTGTTGTATCTTTTCTCCCAGGTGACAAAAGGGGATCTTTTTGGCTGTGAGGGATCCTACACTTGGCCTTACTGACGTGTCATTGTGTTGGCAGCCATGAGACTCTGATGGTAATGCTGCAGCCCTCAGGACAGCCTAGGCCTCACACAGGGTCCTCCTTCCCAGAACAGCTCAACATCTGACTGGATTTGGTCTGAGGCACCTGCTGACCGCAGCCTTCTGGGAAAGCCGAGTGGAAGAAAGAAGTCATTTAAAGCGTGAATCTAAAATTTGAAGTCACCCGTCTTCGGCTGATCAGCCACGCAGTCACGCATCCTGCCTCCCACTAGTGACAAGAACCCAGTTTGTCCACTTCCCACATCTGCTCTATTCTGCTTTGCTGCTGAAAGGCAGAAGGACATGTGGCCTGGGGGGGGTGACCTGGAGAAACTTGCAGGAGCAGGCCATCAGATGACGTTATCTTGCAAAGAGGAGTCTCAACTCAAGTGGTTGGTTTACCCAAGGGGTCCAGGGGCCCACAGAGTAATCTGCTATCAGGAGAGCAGGAGATTTGTGGATTTCTGATGCCTGCTGTGACCTTTCAACTTATTTCACTCTTCAAGATGTCTTTAGCTGGGTTAAATCTCACTCTGTATGTCTGAATGAGGACGGCAACAGCCAAGGCCCCTCAGATCTGCCCACACACAGGCCATATTGCAGTGAACAGGGGTTCTGCAGAAGAGTTTCACTCAGTAGACTCTTTGCTTTCGAAAGAATAATTTTGCTCCGCTGCCATTTCCCAACATGTCTGCTGACATTTCAATATCAAATGTTTGTGTGTGTTGCATGTCTAACTGCAAGTCTTTCAGGGCCTCGGATCATAATTCTCTGTTACAAGTTACTTTTTTCTCCCCGCTCTTGAAAAAATAAAATTGTAATGAAAAAAGAAGTCCTTTATATTAGTAGCCAAGTTTATCTTTTCCTCTCTTTTGTGTTCTTACAAAGCCAAGATTGTAACCAGATATGAAGTTATGAGAATTTTGAATGGGCATAAAAATGACAGAATGACCCTCAGGCGAACTTGGGAAGATGAACAGTTCTCATTAACCGAAAATGTGCTTTTATCGGAAAACAACTCGGCACCTAAAGCACAGTATGAGTCCTGCATAAGTTCTCTATGCGACCGGTGTTCTGAAAAGCTAGTTGTGACCATGATCACGGTAGCAGCTGTTGGATGTAGAGTCATCACTGCTTCAGGCAGCTGCCACCTCAGACATCAGGTTCATTTCAGTGTCTCCTAATAATTGTTGGTTTGCATCCTTGGAAGGCAGCTTTAGAAATATTCCTAAGGGAACAAATGGAATTTTTCCTGAAAAGATGTGAAGATGCACAGAGCTATACGAATGGGTACAAGTGCAGGTTAGAAGCGGAGGCTGAGCAGGTTGTGATGTAATGAAGGTGGGAAACGGCAGATGAGGACAGCAGGTTCAGGAGAAGGTCCTTGCATCACCTGGCTCTGCCGTTCTTAATGTGCTTTGCACCTGAACAGCACCTCCCCAGAGGCCCCTGAGCTCACAGGTGACAGTGGTAGTGTCTCTGCTGTACTTTCATGTCTATTTCAACCGTTTAGTCAATGTGTCCATATATTTGAAAAGAGATAAAATGTTGGTTGAATGTGGGTTTCCACTCATCGCTGTGCCTGTGTGGCCAGCAGGGGCGTCACATCCTTACAGTGCAGTGTGTGAACGGTGGAGATGGGGCTGAGGGGGGTGTGTCTCTGGTGACACAGCTGAGGGTGAACACTGGTGTGAATAAATGTAAAAAGGTACAAGTGTGAGAAGGTCTGTGAGTGTATATGAGAGTGTGTGTGAGTGTGTTTGAGTCTGAGAGTGTGTATGAGAGTGTGAGTGTGTGTGTCCGTGGTCACTGCCGCAGCGGCCAGGTTACCAATCTGCTCGTACTGTGAGCAGCTGTGCTCTTCGGCAACAATCAGCAGGAGTTGAGCCCCAGGCCCCCCACACCTCCCCGCGCCTGTGGTTTGTCCACATGCTGCTGCAGTGAAGAGGGGGGGGTGGAGGAGGGGTGCTGAGGCCCTGAAAAGGAGCAGGGGACCCTGTACTTGTGGCCTGGGGTTGGCAACATAGTACTGGAGACTAAAAAAAACATCTGTTCGCTGTTTCAAAAACAACTGGGAAAGATAAGATTGGTCACCGTGTAGTGCGAGACCAACCCTGACAGCTACATTCCGCACAGCGCACTCAGCCAGCATCCTTAGCATTGCAGAAAAGAACATCACTAAATTAGTATTGTTTGCATGAATGGATTAACTGTTAAGGATTTCAGAGGGACAAGGGCGTGTATTTAGCAGACACTTAGGTTACAAGATCTCTTCATAATGGAATGATTTCCAGATTGTCCTCTTTTGGAGACGCAGTTATCATTTTATCGTCAGCCTCCATGTATTAATTACCAACTGAAGAAGAAACCTTCTGGACTGAAGGATCCTGCGGACTTTTGGAGAGGTGAGGCAGGGAAACTTGTTCGGGGTGAAGGTGAGGCAGAGCAGTGGAGATGGGCGTAATGATGGATGGGGGTGGGGGGGTGGGGCAAGATGGGCCGATGGGGACAAGAGTGGGACAGCAATTGGAGAGCAGTGCCACAGCTCTCCTGGGCTCTCTCTCTCCAGGAGTCCCCTGGGCTCCCGCAGACCATTCACACGATAGAAAGTCTTTATTATTCCCCTTTTGCTCACCTGCCCTGCCCACCATGCAGCCCCACCCCAAAAACACAGCTTCTTTGCTAGCTGACGGAAAGGTACCACAAAAAGCAACTGACAACACCTTGCCCTTGTGTGGACTGGCTGGCCAGTCGAACCCCTCCCAGGTCTGAACCCAGGAAAGAAGATGCAGCAGCACAGGGAGGGAATCCACTGCCACCAGGGTAGAGGGTGTGACTGGTGGTGATAGGATGAGGAGATGTCTGAAGCTCTGTTGTAGGGGGACATCCTTAGGCATGTCACAGACACTACATGTCCAGTTATGTGTGGTGATGCCCCAGAAGCGCCAAACACAGCATAGTACAGTAAGGGCAGTATGTTTGATCTAGGCTGTGTTCACATCTATATTGTGCCACTGAATGGACATAAGGATCTTCAGCGGATGTTTTTCGCTCATGAAACAGAGTCTCATAACACATCTGTGAAATCATCTCCTGACTTTTCATTTCATAAAAATAACAAACATTCATACAATCCTGACCCTATAAAAGCACTTTTTTGTGCTTGTTATCCTTATTAGTTTGAAAAAGGAGAGATAGAAACAATGACTGTAAAAGGGTGTGGATCTCTGTACAGCAAAAAGGACCTGAAGACCTCTCAGGTGCTGCAGTTGAATGACCACAGAGGACCCACCTGTGCTGTCTGATTTGCTGCTGTTCAGCGTGTTTGCAACAAACCAGGTTTCTGCATGTCACTTCCGCATCTTCCACGGCTTTGCCACACTGGGACTCCTGGGGCAGTGAACAGAGTTGTACCAGCAGTGGGGTGCTGAAAGGTCCAGGGGGCACAAACCCTGTGCCCTGCACTGCCCAGGGCTGAATGTGGATCATGGTCACTTACGCTGGATTCATGTATTTAAAAAAAAAAAAAAAAAAAAACAGGACAGCAACACAGAAGCTCTAATTTTGCTGAGTTCAGTGTTGTCAGTTCGCACCTCTTGAACAGGATAAGGAGACAGGAGTGAAAGACAGATATTCAGAACTAAGCAGTGTGACTCTTCTCCTTTTGCCCCTATTCATCTCTTTATTTCTGCTTGCTTCCTTCTGTCCCCTGATTTTCAAGTCAGGTCTGCATCAGACTTAGCAGCTGGCAATGAAAGGAGGTCTTCTAGTAAAGTCCTTGTCACACCAGTTGCTCTCTTTACACACCCAAGGCCAGACCGGCCTTGCTGCAGACCACCTGCAGACAGGTATACGTGTGGTGATTTTACACATATACAGCTGTTCCCTTCCACAACCTCAGAACAGCAAAACATTCTACTGCAAAAACAGACAAGGCTGCATACACAAGGTAAAGTGTGTAGAAAACTGAAAAAGCAGTAACGCAGCATATAGATGCCCAAACTGTTTTAGCATTCAAGTGGTAGCATTTAGTGAGTTAGTGCTGTCAGTTGTGTTAGACAGGCAAACACCAAAGAGGGCGACACCCACCCTGGTGGCAGTCAAGTGGAAAGTGACAAAAGTGAAATACTTATGAAAAACTTTATTACCTTTACATTGCGAATGTGTGTAATGCCACATGTGGATGTTTGTCATGTATCATTTCCAATTTTAACATTTTCCTTTGCTCACATACAACAGCTACTAGTTCCTGCAGCTGAACATTCGGGTGTCACTGAGGGCTACATATGTTCCGGCTGTAGTGACGGCACACAGTAATAATTTATATATCGCCCAACATTATTACCTTCCGACTTTTTCAATTCAGTACATGTGTGTGGTGAGAAATTCCTAGATCAAACTTCAAATGTTCAGGTTACTAAGTAACCTTTTACATTTGAGAAGAGCTTGACTAGGCAAAAACCTCACTTTTAGTTAGAAGCACCTGTGAGTCAAATTTCAAATCTGTGGCTTGAAAAACAAAGCTGTGCATAAAGAACAAACAAACAGACTGTGCTTTATAGATATGGAGATGAAATTGGTCACGGTGAAATACTGACTGCCAGTGACAAACGGGGTTGTATTTATTCTTCTACTTAAATGACAGACTGCCGTTATACCGAGAGGTCTCTGTAAACATAACAGAAGAACCACGGTCTTGCATCTTATCTCCAGGACCAACATACCTGAAGAGTGATTAAGTAAATCAGACAGGTTTGGCCTTCAGTATCACGAAAGACAGCTTGGGGAAAAAAAATTACTTTATACTTAGTGATAAACTGATGCTTCGGCTTTTTCACATGAAACTCTTTGCCTGGTGTGAAATGCACCTTTATTCACTCTGAGCTGTGAAATAAATTAACTTTATGTTCACTACAGTTTTATTACAACTGGTGAAATTCCTTACCTTTTTTTCCCCCTTTGTGTTCTAATCATCTGTTGCCTTGCAAACATATTACCACAGTACATTCTTTCCTACAGACATTAATTTAACGAAGAATCTATGACCACCTTAAAACAAGTCAATTTACACAGATTTTTTTGCGTAAAGATATTGAAAAACCAGCTGGTTCGATTGTTTGTGTTGCTGTGTGACTGAGGAGTCAGTAAAATGCGTATCAAAAAGCAGTCAGCCTTCGGGACTTGTGAGGCTGGGCTGCCTAGCTAACATTTTTCCATCAGAAAACTGCAACTCATACAATATGTAGGAATGGTGGGCTGTAATGTATGAGATCTGAAAAAGAAAAGGCCAAACTGCTGGAAGAGAAAACAGCAGTAGCTTGTGGCTAAATTAGTGTTTTACAGTCTTAATTAGTTTGTCAAACAACTAAAGGCCTCTTCTCTTGTGCTGACACCGGTGGAACAAAAGGATTTATATACACAGACTCATCCACAAGCTGTTCTGGATAAGAATACGTCACTTTTGTCACTGTGTCACTTGGGGAGACAAAAACCAGTTGGGCTTTTTGGAATTCCCACTTTCATCCTGGCTGGTGTCCGAACGCACAGCACCACCTTGGTTTCGGGTCCTTCAGCCCACGGAAAGTGCAGTGGAAATGCTTCTGCTCTGCTTCTAAACCACTGCTCCTCCAATTCCTGCTTATTCTCCAGCGCCTGAAAACTTAATGACTGCCAAGTCATAAATAGGCCACATTAGACCACTAAGTTTCATAACCAGTACATTTACCTCTATACTTTCTATCATTATCACACTTGTTCTTTCACTGCCCTTCTTTCTCCTCATGCAACTCTCACCCTTTACACAGATTTTTCCAAATGCATTGACCCTTTCAAGCCATACATGCTGTGTCCTCTCTTGCTCCTTTGTAGGCTCTGCAAGATCTTCTGCTTATCTTTGTCCTCTAATAGTCCCTCCATGTCATATAGGAGATGTAGACATGTAAACAGCCCTCACACAAAATCACTTTCTAAATTTAATTTTTTCCCATATATGTGTTTTTCTCCTAACCACACTGTAACAGATCAAACCTGACACGGCAGCACTTTCTCAGGCCCCTGTCGGTCTAACTGGATCTCTGTTATACTGAGATAAATCCCCAAGGCAGTACATGCAAAAAACATATAAATACATTACAGATGGAAATGTTTGTTTATTCAAAGGTAAAAACCAGAGGATGCAACAAGTGCACAGATGTGTGCAGCATCTTCTGCGCAGGCTGCCTGGCTACTGAAGCCCCGAGAGCTCAGGACCAACCACCGTTTGATTCGTATGACCACAGCCCATGACCGCAGACCTGCTCCATGTTTACATTATATTTACCCTGACATTTTCACCTCTCTTCCCTTACTGTTTTTAAATTTCTACATTACCTTTTTTACATTCACCTACCTTCCCATATTTATAATCCTTTACCTATATTCCCATTATCTTTGTATTCATTTCCCTGATTGTTTCCTATTAAAGTTCACTGTGCACCGTGGAGCAGAGGAACTTCATCTCACTTTACGTTGTATCCCTGTTATATAAAGAAACGGAAGAATAACGATTCTGCATTTGTGCACGTGCTGGCGCTTGGCGGCCGCTGGTCTCTGTAAGGCAGTGGTCTGAACCACAGAGGGACACAGGAGAAGAACAGCAGCAAGGAAAATGGAGCATTAGCATTTACAGCCTGTAATTATATATCATTTTCCAACAGCAGTGAAATTAGGATGCAAACAAAACAAGGAGCCAAGTTGCTTGTAGGATTAGCTTTTTGTTGGCATACATTGTATGAAAGGTGTGTGTGTGTGTGTGTGGGGGGCTATTTAAATGCTTTAATTTGACTTTGCGGCAGCAGAGAGAGAAACTTCCTTCTGAAGGTGCTGTGTAATATTGCACATNGGGGGGGGGGGGGGGGGCATATAGGAATAAAAAACAGAAATATTGACAAACAGTGGCTCCAGGGGCCTAGTCACCCTGGTAGGTGGACTACACCTTGGGAGGGGGGGCATACCTATAGCCCTGTGGAGGTACCCCCCACAACTGCAATCGTGGAGAAAGCGCAGCCAGGGGATCTGACAACATCGAGACCTGTGGGCTGCTGGGGTTGCTTCGTTGGGGTCCAGGTGAACAGCGGCAAGAGCGTGGTGTTGAACTGGCTGCCACTCTTGTCTATAAAACAAGCACTTCTGGCCTTTCAATGACCAAATCTGCACAAGTGTGACCCACCTCATCCAGCATCTCTGAAGGAATTTCTGAGAGCAATTCATAGATAAACAAATTAGCATGCAAATTAGGCACTTAAATTAAAAAAAAAAAAAAAATCAAGTGAATCTAAAAATAAGCACTTTGAAACTGTGAATCCCACCAAATTTAAAGTGGAATTGAGACTAATTAGCAGGGGCTTGGTCTGATATAAGAGCATGTCAGCCCTCAGGCTCTCACATCTAGTTAGAGGTTATGTTTTCAATGACATCTGGGCTGGAGTAATTAAAGCAACGCAGTGTAAATAATCCCATCAAAAGGGAACAACATATCAACCTCTGTTTAATCCCTAATTACCGTGGCTCCTCCCCTGAAAATTGTGCCCCCTGAGCTGCGTTAATTACCAGGCAGTTAATGAGTAGCCAGCGGTACTCAGTCCCCCGTTAAAGGAACGCTGGGTGGAAACGACGCTTCTCTCCTGATAAGTAGTCTGCAGAGACCCTTTTCACTGTGGCTAAAAAGTATTATTATCATATTCCATTAAATTATTATGTTCTTGATTATATTGTTTCAACATTTGAATCAAACACAGGTTTAATGCATTGTTATTTTAAGAGTCTAATTGACGGTAATTGCCAGGTCACGCGTGCTTTGAAGTCGGGAAAGTGAAACCTGTTTTCTATCTCAGGTCGTGGTTGTAGTGCCTGGACTGCCCCACAGGACAAGGCTTGAAACGCGAATGTCAGTATCTGTTGCTATTACGCAGTTCCTTAGCTGACAATCTGTCCAAATGGGATTCAAATTTTATTCAGTTTTACTCCTTTCATATCTTACTGAAGTAGTTTGCTTGAGGAAAATGCAGTAACTTCCTGTCCAGGGCTCGAGCTGATAAACAGTGGATGTTATCCTTTCTCAATGCCAAATAATGTCTGTGGACAGATAAACGGCAGCCCTGTGTGTGTTTGACTTACTCTTCCCCAACATGATGGTATCAGGCAGCATGACCAGAGAGGCTTGAACTATTTAGGCTTTTGTTATCGCTTGGCCATTGGAATGATCTAATTGGCGATAACGCTGGGTTACGAATGACTGCAGCTTAAAGAGTGCTGTCGAACAGACTACTGTAAAGCATGTTGCGTGTACGCATGTTGTCAAAACGGTTCACTGCTCCTGCTGTGGCCCCGGCAATGACTCATCAGCCTCGACGTACAGGATGCCAAGCCGCTGCATGACCGACTGCACAGACACAGTCCACTGTACTGTGCGCTTGATCTCAGACTGTGACAGTGGTCAGTAGAACTGGACAACACACAGCCCTCCATTCACAAAAACCGTTTTCTTCACTACATCAAGCACCAGTTTCTTGACCTGCCTGTACCTGTAGCTGACAGATACAAACATGTCTAATGTATGTAAAATGCAGCATTTTAACAGCATGCAACTTTTAGTTTTTTTTATGTACTATGTTGAAGATAATCCTTCATTAAATAATATTCTGCAACAGACACCATGCGGTGAGGGTTTCTCTGTGTCTGTATGTGGCTTAATTCAGCAGCCTGCTGACCACCATTAATGTCTGTACCATTGCTGAGCCCTCAAAAATAAAATAAATACATAAAGATTTGATTTTACTCTGGACACTTCACTCTTTTGGTGGTAGAAATGATGTATTTTGGAAATGTATGAGAACCTTCAGTTCTGTATTGTTCAGGTTCTGAACGCAGATGAGTATACATATCTGTGGTTTTCCTTCTCAATCCACATTCTGCGTTGGTCATTCACATTTAATCGCTTTATTCCACCGCAGTCTTAAAGCTCCACTGATTAACGGTGCTACCTTCTACAGCAAAATCCCAAAAAAGCATGTAGCTGTATTGCGTTTAACATAATGATGTCACGTGTCTGAAATGCTTGTAAATAGTGTAATTCTGGCTGTTGTATTTCTACAAACAATTAACATTTCCTTGCCCACACTAAGCCAGTCAGGGAGAAAATAATAAAACTCGGAAACCGAATCAACAAAAGGTCAATGTCAAATTGTTTCTCCCAAATATGTCTACATTTGTCACCATAAAGGTTAACCACCATGGTGACTGCTGATGAACACCAAACCAGTGGCATGTGAACACACACGCCAGCGTTACATCTGAAAATCTGACATGTTTTCCTCAAGTAATCTGGTAACAGCTTCCGTTGTGAGTGGCTTTGCTCTGCAGCACTAATAGCATTTAGCATCCCATTACATGGGAGATGCTGACAGGAGACTTAATTTGGCACTCTGCTTAAATCACACCAGCGCATTGGATTCCAATAGATGGAGAGGCCTGCCATTAGCAGTTGAGTAGGTCTGCTGTTCCTGCAGCATAAGTGCGTGTGTGTGGATTTGAAAACCCAGCCTCCATGCATTACAAGCTCAACCTCTGGCCTGAAAGTTTGATTTTGGCAGGGTCGGGGTGACTGACTTATTTGATGCAAAATCTTTCGTTCTCTTCCTGCACTGTTCGAGTTCAGCCTGATTCACTGAACCCCATTAAGATGACCAATTTGCATACAGATCATTACAGCAAAGCCATCCGTTGACGCAGACTAAACTACATGTTTGACTGTAACGTTTCTGGTGACCCTTTATGTCACACTGTGACTTCACATGCCCCGTTGGGCCAGACATGTACATTTTGATCACTGTTGCTTGGTTTAGGAGATGCAGAGAAAATATCCAATTATGTTAACTTGATTTATTTACTCTGACACTCCTGCATGCTCATTGGATTTCATTCCTCAAGCCCCAGTTATTGATGTGAACCTTTGGTGTCATTAATGATCCAGACCGTCACTGGGACGTGTTGGCATGTAATTTAGCTCTCTGGACATAATTACAGCCACTCTCCTCCACCAATGAGAACATCTTATGCAGTAACAGGTTAATAGACATAGGCATGGAAGGTAAGACATGCAGGTTCTCCTAATACTGTGAGAGGTTTTATTGCTTAGGTGCGATCTACTTTGTCAAAGGGAATAGTTAGGTGGTAGCAGGCTAATCTGACCCACGTCACCCTCAGGAGAAGGAGCCTGAGGTGCAGTAAGGGATGTGGATGATACCATGCAGACGCCATTCCAGCACGCTGGTGTGCACCTTAGGTCTTGTGCAGGCAGACAACCTTACTTTGCTGTGAGCTGGACCCACTGCCTGCTTCATCTTATAGACCACCTCCTCAGTAATTAAGGTCACCTCTGTTTATGCTGGAGAAAAACTTAAATTAACATTGCAACACTTGCCGAAGCAGAAAGCTTGCTCGTTGCCAATGAAGCCTTGTGCTGTTCTTTCTTCCAGATAATTTCTTCTCGGTTTTGGTGCCCTAAGTCAAGAAGGCAGTTCCTGTGGCACTATTAAACTATTAGAGGGCAGGCCAAACACAAGTCCAGGCTGTGGTGTGGAATGCAAGGGTCCCACAGTATTTGGCCATTAATGACGGGTCCTGCACGCTCAGCTGAAGACCGAGTTAAGGGCAATCAAAAGCACTTTATATATTTTTATTAAACGGAGGCACTTTTTTGCAGCGTTTATGCCTGTGTGTGCAAGGAGCTTCGGTTTTTCATAATGCACCAGTTTATCGTGCATTACCAAGGGAGGGTCAGGGTTAATGACCCCCATTCACATTCCTGGTGACATGGTGCTCCTTGGAGCTGGTGGGAAAGCCATTTGCAGGAGGAGCCACCAGCAGTTCCATCAGTCCACTGAAAACAGGAACAGAAGCACAGCATTGCCTATGAACAAGAATTAATACCCTGCTGTGGATGCTGTATATGTGGTGTGGCAGGTGCCCTTCACACCCCTGCACACCCTGTCCTGGAACTTCCCACCTGACTGTGGGTTTGTTAACTTAACAAATTTGAAAAGTTATTTTTTATAGTTCCAAAATGCAGAGAGAAAGAAAGTGGGAAATGGAACGACTGGGGTGTCTGTTTTTGCTGTAAAGCTAATTAAAAAAAAAAACCTCATTAAAAAAAGAAACAAAACTTCATTGCAATGTAGGCGAGAGATGCACTGATTTAGCTGAGATAACTGATTGTCTTCAGGGTTACAGTTATATCTGAGAGAAACTGAACTTTTGAAGTGGACGCTACGTAACGTTTCTTCACAGATCCAGCTTTATAAAGATGACAGCCCACGTGATACTGTAACTGAATAATGACTGTAATACCTGTCTGAGCAACAGGTAACCATAAATTCCAAAGCATGTGTAGTTCAATGGTACATAAATATGAAATCAAAGTGAGACTAATGGCTGTATTATTGAACTGACAAATTTTGAAATCTTTTGGTTGCTTTGGGAGTTTCAGAAAAAAAAAATTGAATGGCCATAAGCTCTTGACCCTGAAAAAGTTTTTCTTTGTGAAGAAAAACAGAGATACTTGCCAAAATCAGACCGGTCTTCTGCATTAGCCTGAGCCACAAACCTGCAGCAGGAGCTCCCCTATTGTGAAATGGCTGCCTGTATAATTTTGTGTTTTTAAGGCTGTAAAAAGAGTGGGTTTTGCAGTCGGGCAGATGCTCTTCATCTGTCCATCAGCCTGGTCACCAGCAGAGGAGAATTTTGTGTATGGGCCATCTGTCCTGGAGGTGAGAGCCCTGAAGGCAAACAAAGGCCTCGGTGAAAATAACCACTTTCCTTCACTCCTGGAGGCCCCCGGTAGCTATGTGCTGTCTGCCACACAATTATATATGTATGCTAATGAGAAGCTATATGGATATGTAGGTCACATAAACCTATTTTCCACACGGCTTCAGCCCTTCTTGCCCCTCCCTTCACCAACCCCCACCCCTAATGCATACACACACTCTGTTTCCGTCTCCCACCCTCCTTTCCACACACAAGCGCGCACGCTCACAAACATGTCCTCTGCTGGAGCCCTGCACACCCACATCCGCACAAGACAGTCACATTAATCCCAGCGCAGGCAAAATGCCTCTCCAGCCTCAATTGTGGAAGCAAAGAGAAGAACACACAACCACACAGACACAGAGCAGCCATGAAACTCCCCTGTGCACAACAGGCCTGGCGCTTCTGATTCCGAAAACTTACTGTTTTCATCATTTTCTGATTAGCATACAGTCCTGTACATTCAATCTACAGTCATACTAAAATTAAATGGAAGAAAAAATCTTTCTGGATTGTGGGTTGATCTTGTTCTTGTGGCAAAATTCTTAAAAAAACATTCATTGCAAATGAATTTATCCATCTTTCATGCAGTAAACCCAAAAACCACACTTACATATGTTCTACATGCGATATTATAACTTACTCCCCTATTACTTGAAATAACTATGCTTTTTATAAAAACTTGACTGTCAAAGATAGTGCTGCCTAATATGCATAATCCTGTTGTTGAACGGCTATGCCTGTTAGCATTAGAAATCAATCCTGAAAAAGAATCACGCAGAAATTAAATGAAGTGAATTTTGCTGGTCATTAACGTTACCACCTGGAGGTAGAGAAGCATTTATTTTAACTCTGTGATTCATGCGTAATTTCTTTCAGCAGTCAGGTCAGCAGCCCCCACAGTTGAACGTCTCAGTCACATATGAGCTGTTTACGTCTGGATTAAGCAGAAATTTTAAAAGGAAAAAGCAGCCGGGGTCGCTGTTCTTTGTGAGGGCTGTGCCAGGAAGCTGCGGGAGAAGGAAAGGTAAGCGGCGACGGTGTGTTGAGACGACGTGGACCTTCCTGCTGCAAGTTCCTGGCTGGGCGAGTGTCCCTTACATGCTGTGTTTGTTCAGGCACACTCACACATATCTTTACATGCAAGCACAGACAAACCCACAGAAAAACATGCAGAGACACACATACAGTTGCAACACCCCTCCGGGCCCGCTGAGGTCTCACGCGGGGGTGTGATGCCAGTGGACACTGTGGCGGGCGTGGGAGATGCGTGAGGCAGACAGACAGCAGTGGCCAGGGAAGCATGTGCGAAAAAGACAGAAATAGAGGGACTTGGCATTTTGTAAACCTTGTGGGGCTTTCGAAAGTATTTGGGTGCAGGCCTTTTTCATGTCAGCGACACATTCAACGTGCAGGTGTTTTGCTACGACTCAGCGTCAAACCTTTTCTTGCACCGCACTGTGCTGTGCACGCCGAGGCCCTGCTGTTCTGCCCTCGTGCTCCTGCGCTGCTCAAAAGCACAATGGGGCTGTATGACAAGTTGCTATGGCCGCGAGAGGCGCTACCCATGGCACTGAGGCAGGCTGGTGTTGAAGCCAGTCTTCATATGCAGATGAGGGAAATTGGACAGCAAGGATGGGATCGACAAACAGAAAGAACAGCAATAGCAGGAGCAGGTTAGCACGCTTTGTTCTGGATCACACGCATGTAGGCAGGGTACAAGCGTGTTTTTGAAACACAGGGTTTTGGGGTCAGAAGGAGCCGGTGGGTCACGTGTGTTTCTCCAATAATGGCGTGCAGGTCGAGAATTCATCTCCTGGTCTGAAATTGTCATTTGATAGTGTTGGGTTTCTGCAGTTGCACTGCAGTGTTTTTTTAAATCACGTATTCCTTGCCATTCTTTGAGTCTCTCTCTTCCTCTCGCTGACTTTCACCCCCCCCCATCATCACCACCACCACCCTCCCTGTATGGAACCCATTGGGAGATGCCTGTGGAATATAGTCATCAACATGATTTTTCTTCCTGCTTTCTGGAAGAAAAGCGAATCCCTCACAAACACACAGTCAGCTGCAGTGGAGCTGCACGTTTTCCCACAGAAGAACAGCATGAAAACATCACCACCGGCACCGCACCCGCCGCACTCAGGCCGTGCGTGTGCGGAACCTCTTAAAGGCACAGGCTCGCAGCTGTGAGTGCAGCATCCTCACGGCTACCTGGTCCCAGACACAGCATCACACCACAAACTTCTCCTCCAGCGAGTCAGTTGTACCCGTCATATTCCAGCTTCATTGGCTCAGCGCTGGTGGGGCAGGTCTTGCAAGGACATAAAGCACATGGGAGTTCTAGTGATCCAGAATGATCCATAGAGAAAATTGTCTAACATGGGTTGAATGTGCATCATAAATTGAGCTCCTCTGTTTTTCAGCACCAGCAGGTTTTTCTCCTAACAGGATCTCAGTTGACTTGTTTACCTTTGCAGCTATGGGCCTTACATACTAGACGTTAAAGTTCTGTCTCTAACTTTCAGGTTCATCAGAAACTAAATAACTTGTAAAAAACTGAAACCACCCTGAGCAGACAGATTAGCTGCCCTCCTAGGTTTGCATTGATGCAGCTGTCATGGAGGCAAATAGTTCACCAATGGACATCTGCACAAAGTGGGAATTTGCTCAGTGGCGCAACCAACCAAATGGCCAGACCTGACTCGCAGCTTCTTGGCAGCGTCCTTTTGGATGTACTTGTGGCCTTTGCACACTGACAGCAGGTGCTGTGTTGATTTTCAGTACAGGGACTGGTTTGGTGGCGCTGCTCGGAGATCCAGGAAGCAGAAATGACAGAGGGGATAACAATGGGCTGAGTGTGAGTCAGAACTGACTCATATGACTGCAGGGTGGGAGGTGCTCTTCTGTAGGTGTTGCGGGTGGAGTGTGTCTCCCTAGTCAGGGAAGAGCTGCACGTGTCACATCAGTCCATGGACTCTTCTCGTGGTGGGAGTAGGCAGTGGGCTGGAGCAGCTCATCCTCTTGCTTTCAGTTATCCGGTCTACCTCAGAATTATAAGAAGTGAAGCAGTACAGCTGGTGAAGAATTGTGCATTATAGCTGGAAGCACAATTTGAATATAAAATATTATATACTTATGCGTACATGTAGAAGGCGCCAACACCCTGAGTTTAGCAGCTAACTCATGAACTGTGTTTCAGTGGGAAAGTGCATTGCATATAACGTGAAATGGCATGGAAACATCCTTGACCGAGGGACTCACTTCACTGGATATCCGTTTATCATTTTGTTTGCCCCTTGTAGATATGCTGCAAAATGTTACATGGTCCATATTCCTTTTATAATGTTTACATGAATCTAAATGCAAATATGAAAACGCAGCAAATGACATTAGAGTGATGGTTAAAAAGCACAGATTGACCACTTACTCCTGTACTCTGTTTTACTGTCATTTTCTGTCAGGCTGCTGGGACATGTTTCAATTTTTAGACTTTAGACTAATTCTTACGTGTCCATCTTATTCTCTGGTCATTCATCTTTTCAACAGACACAGCTGTAAAAAATAAGCATAGTGCTTTTACAGACATTCTAAGACCCATTCACGATGAACATGACAGTAAATGTCCAACATGGTTAAAATAATCCACTGCTGGATTTTTGCACAGTCCGTCATTTCTCAGAGAAAGGAAATGAGCAAATGCCAGTTATTCTATGCAGTCTGTCCTTATTGTACAAGTTTTACGTAGATGCCTTACACTGATGGGTTAACTGGCTTTTTTAGCTCTCCCTACGAGTATTTAAATTCACTGTTTATACGGAATAATTTACACAAATTTAACACACTTAAGATTTATAATCTTTATTTTATTGCAGCTTTGGTCAAACAGCAATACAGAAGGGCAGAACTGGCTGTATTGGCTGGGTTCCAGTGCAACAGTATCATTAGCATTTTTAAATTCACTCCGATTTCGAAGCAGGTAAAGTTCTGTGCGTGAGGGGAAGGGCCTTACTTGGTAAGGCAGTAATAAAGCAGGTTGCTGTTACTGTCGTGAGGGTAGAAAAGCCCACAAACACGTATGATGAGGCAAGGGCAAAACGAAGCCTGAATTATGACCTCTTGTGGTCACACATCCCTCATCCTTGACCATCCAGCCTGTGGATCGATCTTTTTGCTTGTGCGCATACAGAACAGCTGAAATACTGGAAATGTTTCATTTTTGCCATCAGCTTGAAAATGCTGTGCTTTAAGCTTTGTATATTTTCTAAACAAAAAGAGTTTGTAAGAAAATACTGAAAGTGAAATAGTTATTTGGGTATTTGCTGTGACTTTGGAGTGTGTTAGTTAAGATTTTGTGGAGGGAACCATGTTGCTTTTTTCCATAAAGTCTCAACCCATTTCTTTTGCTCATTGTAAAGTCTCTTGGGGGCAGCAAGGGTTCTATGGTGGGTAGATGTACAAAAAGGAGCAATATATTATTGTGTGTATTTATTATGACTTATTTTGAGGGCTTAAAGAAAGGACCATACTGTCAGGTAACAAAATTCTCGTGTGTGTGTGTGTGTGTGTGGCTGTTTTGTGTAAACTGTCCTCTTAGAGCTTACCTGTAACCAGTCATGAAAGTACAAAATTAGCCAATTAAGAAAGAGCCAAGCATACAGGTAATTATACACAGTCGCAGTCCTTTCCTCGGGTGTATCTGTAGAGCTGCACCATTCGTCCTTTTTTCCTCTGGAGTTGCGTTTCAGAGGCTAGAAAACATTAAGTGTGTACATTTTTCTTTAAGACCCCCCCGCCCGGGCTCCACCACAGCGGGAGTGCGTGCCAATTCCTGGAACAGCGGCTGAAAAAAAAAAAAAAAAAAAAAAAAAAAAACCACCCGCGGTCTGTTTCAAGTCCCCCAATAGAAACTGTGCCTGATTTGTGGCCAATGTTAGAGATGTAAAAAAAAGGANAAAAAAAAAAAAAAAAAAAAAAAAAAAAATCCACCCGCGGTCTGTTTCAAGTCCCCCAATAGAAACTGTGCCTGATTTGTGGCCAATGTTAGAGATGTAAAAAAAAGGAGGAAAAAAAACACTAAGGGGGTAGCTATGGAGATAGAACGTTTTCCTGGCTGCTTTCTTTGACAGGTGTTGAGTGGGGTAAAAGTCTTAAAACAGAATCCAGCATGTACGCCAAAGGTAAAGGAGCTGTCGTCCCTTCTGATAGCCAAGCGAGAGAAAAGTAAGTGAAATCGCGCGCCGTTGCGGGCTCCGTTTGGCGGACGGGCGCGCTCTCGCCTTTACTTTCTCAACTCCAACTAGTTACTGTTATTGGAAGCGGGTGCGCGAACATGCACGCTTCTCTCGCGCATGTTTCTCAGTGTTAACTTTCTGCGCGCACTTCCTTCAGCTCACGCAATGCGCGCGCGTATCTTGTGTGTGCGGATTGTGTTTCGTCGTGTTTTGCAGTTGTTCGCGGATGCCCCGGCTGCACGCGCTACTTTTGTGGCTTAAATCGCGGGGTGACCGGCGTTCGCGCTTTGTTGTCGGCGTTCGGGAGCGCGCAGCCCGGGGCGGCCGGGACCCTCCGCTCGCAAACTTTAAACGCGGCTGCTGCGGACAGCGTGCGCGATCTCGTCACAGCCAGCCGCCACAACGAGGGTTTCGTCCATATTAATATGTACTGCCTGGCTCCGGAGTTTAGAAAAGGGCGGTTTTGTGCTGAGTGAGGTCGAGGTGCTGTTGTTCTTCTACCTCGAGCAACTTTTCCCGAGTGTAACGAAATTCTTCACAAAGGTGGAGACGAGAAGTTAAAGTTAAACAACCCTGTGTTTAAATGTTTACTCGGCCTGGCGCGCACGCGCGCGCGCGTGTGTGTGTGTGTGTGTGTGTGTGTGTGTGTGTGTGTGTCTGTCTGTCTGAGTGAGAGAAATGCGGCAGCGGACCTCGAACATATGGAATATAGTCAGTCCACACATAACACACGTTTCCTTTTTATTTTCACCGACGGTCCGTTTTACCCGCCTTTCTAGAGCTCGTGGTCGGTTTGCCTCGCGCCGCTGGTTCACACTTCGCGGGCAGCATTTTAAAAAAGGCTTCTTACGCAAAGTGCCTGAGAACGTCGCCCCACCTGTACTGTATTTGTTCTTTTGGAATGTGTCATTATTTGATGTTGATGAAGTTTTTGTTGTACAGATATTACAGTATTTTAGTGACCAGGTGTCATTTAAGCAGTGGCACCGAGAGTGATCCTGCTGACCATTCAGTCTGAGCCCATGTGCTTCTTCATGGCCTCCTGCGTGCACTGTCCCAGTGTCCCATTTAACATGCTTTATGTCACATGCAATAGCTGTTTGTCGTTGGGGCAGCTAGGCTGTATGTAAAGTTTTTGGAAACGCCGCTGGTCAAAAAGGGAAAACTCAGAATCGGTCACTTTGAATGATCTCCCGGTTTCGGTTATTGAAAATACTTAATTGTTTGATATATAACTATATTTAGTGTTTGAAACTCTCCTCGGGGGATGTCTGTGTTGAAGGCACGTTGCAGCAGTGTCACACTTTGTCGGGTAAAGCCACCAGTGGGCCTTGTACTGTTGGTGAAGGTGACAAACTTTATTACTGATGTCTCTTTTGGCATGTTGTCTTAAGCAGTGTTTCTTCAAGGAACCAGGCAGAGCCAACTCGGTATTGTGTTCAGTTGTGCTCAGTGTGTCGTTGACAACGGTGTTTTTGTGTGATGTCTTTGTGGTTGACAAGTGAACGGTCCTTGCGGTGCTCTAGCTGTGACAGTTGGACCACCAATGAACACGGTGAGAACATAGGATCGTAAACAAGCCAAAGATCATATTTTTGCACGTAGGTACAGTGGCTGTTTCAGCAGTCAGCTGAGGGGCACTTTTTTAACCACATAAAAACATTTACCAATACTTTACATAGTGTCTCAGCTTGATGTTGGAGGAAACAGTAGTTGTAAAAATAGGAGTCAGAATGCTACACTGATTGGCCAAAGACTGCCCTTTGTCCCTGGTTGCCATGTTTTTGCAAAGGCACATCTGTCTGAGTCAGTTATGCCCACTTGTTTGAAATTTGTGATATTTATACGACATTACACGCTAAAAAATTAACCAGCATAATAGTTTCAAAACAGTTTATCATTGTAGTGCGCATGGCCGAAACGTTGTGTACTTGAATTAAAATTTAATGTTTTGTCAGAAGATAGATGGGAAGCTGGGTGCTTTATATTGTGACTGTAGCTTCTGTAGTTACTCTGTGGTAATTCTGCTGATTGGGTCTCATGCCATGTTTTTGCCGAGAGCAAACTGGCCTGAAACAAACCCACTTAAGCACAGAAGTATTTTGGGTTGTTTTTAGGTGCTATCGCATCAGATTAGTTGTATGTACCTTTGACTCGGGGAAGAACGGTTCCAAAGAAGCATGCAGCGTGGTAAACGCTGGCACATGACTTTGTTCTGCAGATCATTTTTTGTCCTTAAACCTGCTTTACTACACTGCGATTCCTCTTAATGTTCAAGCACAAAAACAGGTTTTTGTTATTGAAAGGTGCATTTAACAGCAACACTAGCTTACTAAATTGCTGCTGTGCTCTTCTTTAAGAACTCATATTTACAGCAATTCCTTGCTATCCATTCTCTTTCTATCCAAATTTTTTGATAAAAAGGTTCTTAAATTATTACTTAAATATTGGTGTCCAAAATGAAACTTTTTCTGTAACAAATTTTTATTCCAAGCTTATCTGTAATAAAAAAAAACAAAATGAGTAAAAACCAAAATAAATTCAAAAATCAATACCGTACTTGCGTACCAGAAATATGCAGTCTGAATTAAATCAGTAATTTTGTAGATGCAGATACTGAGCAAACATTTTATTCCCATTCCTTCTCCATATCTGTTCCACTCCCCCCATATTGCATACCTTTAGATAAACACGCACATCGTAATACAACAGTACTGTCATAATACTGTGTTATCTTTATTGTTACATATTTGTTTGAAAAGAAAGTTGAAAATGCACACGTGTGCACCCTGATGTCTCATCAGCTGTTTCCGCTTGTTTTGCTTTGTGTGAATGCTTTTGTGCAGCATCACCGCATTACATTTGATTTAAACTGGATAATTCAGCTGGATGCCCATTGGGGAAGAAGGAAGAGAAGGAAGGATTTTTCCCCATGCTGTTTTACATGCTGAAATCCTGGGTTAATAGATACATAGGTGTGTTCAGATGGGCTGGTAGCACATTTTTTTCCCCCACCATTTAAGGTAGTGGGAAGTAGGCATTTGTTATCCGAAAAAGTTTCGAGGACTAATTACATTTGGAAACTAAACTGTATTTCTTCAAGGCACCAATGGTATGTATGTCTTTGTATTGTGTTATTTACAAATTGTCACATTTGTAACTGAGCTTCAAAAATGGCAAAGACAATACAGCCCTCTTGGCAGTTTAAGCTCTTGTGTGTCCCATTTATGACCAGCGAAAGTCTGGTTCCTGCCCTCTTTTGGGCTACATAATAGTGCAGATCAGTCTTGGTTTGTGTTTCACTGTAGAGCAGATGAAGATGCTGTTTGTTGGTTAATGTAAAGGGACCTTAAAATGTGTGCTATATAGACCAATTAACACTTCACTTTAGCAATATTATACATGTAGCTTGTACGTTCTTTGGATGTGGCAGGGTGTGTGCACGCGTGTGTCCGAGGGAGCGTGCCGGAGTGCTACAGTTACACGCTGGTGGATCACAGAGTGTCTGAGTTTCTGTAATATGATGGTAAAGGGAGCAGCCCCTTATTTGCAGGCGAACAAAAGACTAAGGAATGAAGACAATACTCAGATGCTGCACGCTGTGCCTTTCACAGTCATATAGGGGTTTTACTTGGTGGCAGTACAAGTTAGAGGTGGACGTAGCGGGATGTGGACATTGGCGAAGTTTCCCAGGCGAGGATGTGATGCACTGGCACAGTGAAAAAGGTGAACCACCCGCTGCAGTCCTTTCTTGAAAAATGCACCCTTTCATTCTGTCCCAAGTTAACATGTCACTTAGAGGGATGTTCAGGTCCAGATTAAGAGAATGTAAGGGAATATTTTCATG
Organism: Arapaima gigas; assembly: GCA_900497675.1. Classification (NCBI taxonomy): domain Eukaryota; kingdom Metazoa; phylum Chordata; class Actinopteri; order Osteoglossiformes; family Osteoglossidae; genus Arapaima; species Arapaima gigas. Next base: position 470,469 of record UFQX01001618.1, on the reverse strand, counting down.
CACCCCTTCCCTTTATTTTGTTCTTTGCATAGAAATAAACAAAAACATCTCTTTGCCCATATCCCAGAATTCTTTGCTTGAACAGTATTCTGGCAAGTATGTCAGTATGGTCAGGGTAACAGGGATGATAACGTGCATAAATGTGTACGCAGTGTGTTTGACACCAGTCTTTTTATATCCAGTTAAGCTTTAACAGTTTTTAATATAATATCTTAATGCATTTTGATCTGTTACACTTATAAGGACGGAAGAAATGTCTTAAAACATGTAGCTACCTGTCGGAAATAGGTTTAGAATACCTTTAAATTGCACAATAATTGGGGAGAATTTTTTTTTGAAAAGCTGTTGCAGAAAATTTTGTTGTCATGAATGCATAATAAAGTTAATAACTTGCCCTTTCTGTGTTAGGTTCATTAAATGTAAGTTAAATGTAGCGTAAACAATGTATAACAAGTTGTGGAGTAGCTACTAGATGTGCCTGGATTAATGCAGGTAGGACAAACGTGGAAATGAATTGTACAGAAATGGCTAAATTGTCTTGTGCCCATGTGCTCATAGCATCTTTGCAGCCTTTATTTAATAAACGTGGAAAACGGTTTCCGTGAACAGTAGAACATGGAGCACTGAAGCAGCAGTCTCGCGAGTCCCAATTGTAGCCTGAGAACAATAAACACGTGTCGGAGTGAATGTAACGCAGGGTTTCATTTCGAATGCTAAGACTGCTAGGTTTTGCCTTCACTGCAGGCACGAGGCGGGATCTGTTGGTGGCTGGAATTCCAGGGGGCTGTGGCTTTGGGCCTGGTTTCAGTTGTCTGCTGCCCAGTGTAGTGTGTTTGATATTTATAGCAACATTTCTAAAAGAAATTGTTTTGTCCTTCCGTAGCTTACAGAAATGTTGCTTTAGACTTCAAGGCCATTTTGACAAATCAAAAATACTGAATTTCAATTTTTGGGAATGTGAGGAGCAACTTTGAGATGGATGTACACACCTGCAGAGTCATAGTTGTACATTAGGTGAAATGATTGTTGTACAAGGAATGCTGCGTGTTTGATAAACAGCGCACCTTGTACAGATTTTACCAGAAATTGGCAGCATTTGTATGTGGTGTTTCCTAATGTGAAAGTCCATCACTTGGGAGGACTGTCCTGACTGTTGGCTTTTAATTCCCGTTCCTCCTGACGGGCTGCTGTATCAGTTCTCAGGGCAAAGGCTCATGATTCTGCCTGAAGCCTCCTTTACCCATCCTGGCCAAATATGCCACAGTAGCCCCATGCGTTGCACATCAGGCTGCTTGCGCGTCATCCTCTGATTGCGTGTGCTCAGTGAACTGTTTTTAGGCATGACGGATGCTGCTTTACATTGCAATTTACGTTTCTTACTATAGAAAGTAATTTTGGTGGTAAATCAAATTGCTGAGAGATTTATTCTGGAATGTGGGCTGTTTTTATTGAGACAAAACTTGATGAGTTAGAAAAATTAACAATCATGCTCAGTGTGTTTTAGGGAAATTGCAGCCTGGTCTTTGTTGAGCTGAATTTACTGCCTCCCAGTCCAGGGACAAAGGACACCAGTGTCAACACATCTGTTCCCTGGACTGTTTGGAAGGCTGCTGTAAGTTTCATCATCTTAATAGGTATAATTTTGCTCACAGTCCTGGAAGGGTTTTCTAGCAATATCTAAGGCTATGAGCCTGAGGTCTGGTGTTTCTTCTTCTTTGGCCACTGCTTTTAAATCTGCTCTGCTTGTCCAAAGGTGATTCAGCAGAATTGCCCAGGTAACTGTGTGGTGTGTATTTCTGTTAGTACTCTGTTGTACTGGAGAAAAACAAAGGTCAGGTTTTAATTTTTAGACTGACATCACTGAACGCATGCTTTATCTCAGTATAGTCTTAAGTTATTGGTTACCGATTAGTTAAAAAGACTGATTAGCACGTACTTAACTGAAGATGAGACTGCTATTTGAATTGTGAATGTGAAGAAATACCGATAGGGCACACCTGAAGAAGCAGCAGGTGGTGTAGTGGCTTGACTGGTGGTTGAAAACCCATCCTGCTACAGTATCCTGGTGCATTTATCCTGAATTGTTTGAGTATAAATTACTCAGCCCTAGAAATTGGGAGAATGGTTGGGAATTGCTTAGGATAAGACCTAAATTTGTAACTTGACTGGGACAAAGGTGTTGGTTGAATAAATAAAGGAAATTGAATGCAACATAAGTATTGTTGACTGAGGTTGTTCTGTTTATAGTGGTTACAGAATCCAATCCATCTATGTTTTAGATGAGGGTTTACCAAAAACTGGGCATCCACATTCTGGCTTGACCCCCACTGTACAACTTGCAGTGTGTGGAATAAGTGGATTGACTGATCCTGGTATGAAGGTGATAAAATTTGAGGTTGGATTAATCACCCATGTAAAGGCCATGTTTCTGCTGCAGAAACTCCGCAATAAAGAAGTCGTTTGTGAAGCTGTTTCGTTGTCAAGTACTCAGCAGTTTCTTCCTTCACTCACTTGTTGTACCTGTTTCACAGGTTTCACCTGGGCTGCTTTTTGCTGCTGACTTTTTAAATGAAAGACAGAGGTTAATTTTGCTACAACAAAATTGTAATGCCTTAAAATTAAATAAAATTGAAGGAACCACTCAATGTTTAGTCTGGGACCCCCAGGTAGGGAACCATGTCTTCTTTTTTAGGGAACATGTGAACATTTGGCGTGGAGGATTGGGGATATGGTGGTGGAAAAGGGTGATTTTTTTTTTTTTTTTTTTTTTTNGCGGTTACCGGCGAGGCGTCTGCACGCCGCGCCGCGTTTTGCTCGGTGGAAAAGGGTGTTTTTTTTTTTTTTTTTTTTTTTTGTGGTCCTCTCAATCGTTACTAAGAAACGATGGGTTTGAGGATGTAAGGGATTATGCTTCTTCCAAGCCCCATACATAAATATTTTCAATTAAAATGCTCTTGTGTCTGGTATCTTCTGGTCCCATATTCCCCAGTGATTTTTAAGGTGGTTCCTTTTCCCTCCCCTTCCCCAACATTTTTTGAAATATAGAACAGAGAGGTATTCATAGCTGATTCAGTCTCATGAACATCTGAGGGCACCACCTGTGATCTCCTTGTGCAAAGCAGAGAGGGGATGTGGGAATGGGGTAAGAGGCAGATTTTTGTGCTGCCTGTCTTTTGTAAACCCCCCCATTCCCCCTCCAGGCACTCCCCTGAGGAAGTGCAGGTGTGTTCCTTTCAAGTAGCAAGGGAACACACTGGGATCAGCAGGCAGCGAGTGGCTTCTGTGTTGAGGTGCAGGAGGTTCATGTTGATGGTCCCAGCTTCTGCTGCTCCATGTCCCTCCCCTGCATTTCTGCATCTTATGTATAATCTGTATGTAGCTGACTGTCCTGTTTGTAAATGTGTTGTTCCAAAAAGTCCAAGTAGGTCTTTTAATATATCAGATGCTGAGCGGGAGAAGCGTAACAGTGCTGATGTGAAGGGATGCTGCCTGTCAGCTGTCCTGGCTCTGGAGTTAAGCCTTTAACAACCAGTGAGAAAGGGCAGTTGCCTCCTTTGTGTAGGTTGGTGGCACATGGATTGCGTTTCCTTTCCATTCCAACCCCCTTGAAACGAAGTGCATTCCAGCAAGAACTGGTGCTGGAAGGCTTTGTCGTCGTCTTCTGTCCTGTGTTTGGCAGAAAACCCAGCTGTTCTGATTTGTGGCATTGACCTCATGTCCAAATGTTGCTTCAACTGGAAAGTGAAAGAAGCCATTTGGTAAAAAAGAAGACCACTAGGTGTCCGATTGTACAGTTTCAGTTGATGACCGTGTAGCTCATCAGCAGCACTTCTAATGGAATTTGAACCTCCAGTGACATTTGCGCAGTAAAGGCAAGATGCTGTTGAGTACTAAGAATAAGGAAAAGGTCAACCTAACTAATAATGGGTAAGGGAATCAGTGAACTTTAGAAAAATATTCCAAATTATAGTGTGCTGCACGGATCCCAGGAGTTAACTGACAGGGGAAAAGGCAGTCAAGACAAAGACTGAAGGAACGTTTCTTAAAGGAGATGCATGTCATGAGATTTTTCATGAAGTAGATTTCTGTGATTGGTTGCCACATTGGTTCACAAGTGATCCATTCTGTTTTATTCGATGCTCTATCTTACCTGCTGGTGTTGTCGTTTGTGTTATGGACAGGGTCTGAAAGCCTGAGACCACATCAAAGTCTCTCTCAACAGTAGGGAAGCTGTACCTCAAAGCTGTGACTGTGCTTCTAAATAATGTATCACAGCAGGCACAGGTACCCAGCAGCCATGCACATAGCTCCTCAGATCCTGTGCTGATGGAAAAACCTCCTGGTGGTCGTGGTTTGATCAGGTTCACCAACTGGTGAATATCCTATGTAGCTAAAATGTTCACCGTTTTACAGGCACCACCATCCATTGCCCACGTAGCAGAGGGAGTTATATCGTGTACAGATTGTCTGAAGTGGTGGACTTCCTTTCTGATGTAGTCTGAACAGGAGAAAAATGCTGCTTTCATTTCAGCTGCAAAAGAAGCTAGTGGGAGAGCAGTACTTTCGTTAAGGGAAGGTGGCAAGTAGGACCAAAACATTTGCCTGTGTAAAGACTGTTTGGACACATGCTGATTAATGTTGACACTCTGGATTAATTATTCAGGGTACATTAGGTAGCTATTAAACCTGCTGCTTGGGCTAGCTTCAGAGGTCAGCTTGCCTTTCCCATCCTTCGTCCACTTAGCCTCTCAGGGCTTTTATGCCTGGGGCACCTCTGTGCCGGCATCCCGCATTGAGCCGCCCTCGTGGTCTGTGTTGGTGTGTCATTGCTGATCTCTATTCCAGACTCAGCTCTCATATAATAGTCTGCTGTTTGACAGGCAGATAGGAGGGAAAGGATAAGGGCCATGACTAGCGAAGATCATGTTGTGTGTATAGAAAGGGGGGGCATGTTGGCTTGGTCAAGGCTACTCTGTATCCCTACCCCCAACAAATGGCAGACATCACTGGACCAGTTGATGTTTCTCCTAAAGTCTTTGTGTTTGAGACACGAAGAAGTTGTGGTGTGTAACTTCGAGCCGATATACCATTCGTATGTAGACGTGCAAATTCACCGTGGTGGGAATTAGTGTACAAATTTTGTTGCTATAGTGGTGCTTCGCCTTGCATACGTTGGCTACTATTGGGTGGAAATTTGTTGCTGGTTGACAAGAACTGACTTGCATAATCTCAGAATTTCATTGCTTTTTTGGGTTTGTGTAGTCATTCTCCTACAAGTGTGTTGAGTTGGTAGAAAAACCTTTAGGAATAAGAGTGGTGCTTATTTTGGTGTGGGAACACTCATGCTCCTGTGGCGCTGGTCTGTGGTGAGCCGAGTGCATCTGCCTGTCCTTGTACGTGTGTTTTTGACATCAGCATTGTCAGCTCCTTCTCTCCATGCTGTAGGCTCTGAGAAGACATCCTTCTTGGTGACACAAATGGAAGAGGCTGCAGTGTTCCTTCCTGGAGTGTTTTAATGGCAGTCATATAGCTTTTATGTTGAGGGAAACCTTAAATTTGTAGTTGATCTTCTGTAGAGAACTGTTATCAGGTCAGTTCATGAATATCTGCTTCACTGTGTTTTTATTTATTGCAAAACATACTAAAAAAACTTCTCTTTGTATGCTTAAGATGCATGTAAAAATCGCTGTTGGGGTGTGGCAATTAGACAGTTACAAGGGTATCAAAAAATATTCGAAACCATGTATTATTGGACTATAGCTCTGATCAGTTCTGCTTTTATACATAACACTTGATGTTATTAACCTGTACTTTATAATATTGCAAAGCACGTGTTCTCTGCATGCTGATAGTCTTATCTTCTTCAGAATGAGCAGCAACCCAAAAGAGAGCGAAAGTGCTAACAGTGGTCTTTTCCCTCCTCACAGGTTAGCTTTATATGTGTATGAGTACTTGCTGCACGTTGGAGCACAGAAATCGGCACAGACCTTCCTGTCGGAGGTAAGCGACCGTTCGAAGTAGTTCCTTAAATAGATGGAAATAAAATTCACTATTGTGTGAACATAATGTAGAGGTCAGCTGTAGTGAGGAAAAGTTGTGTAATTTTTCAGAGGTCATTGATTGATTTCCCCCCCCCCCCGATACATGCTTTTGCTTTAACGGCGAAGGTTAACTTGGGAAATAATTTTGGAATTGCATGCCAAGGTATCTCATAAAAACAATGAATAGTCTAACACAGCCTTATAGGGTGGTGTTGTATGTGTCTTTAAGGGTATATAGAAGAGTGCTTGACTGTAATAGACACAACACCTCTAGCTGTTGTAAGGTTATGATTAGTCTCCAGCCTGGAGCTGTAACCCAGGTTCTTCAGCAGTCTGACTGTGCTGCTCTGTAGCTTGTGGTCTGGTGGAGCCCAGCCTCACTGAGCATAGCCTGGCCTTTGGCACCCACTGCTACACCCTTCTGCAGTGCCATGAGCGTGAGCCATCTCAGCCTTGGAATGGAATGAGCCAAAGTGCTTAATGGTATGTTCTTAAGTCAGGAAATTGCTGAACTGACCCATTAGCTGCCAGGAAGAGAACCTTCTAGGTTTTTCCAACAGTTATTTGTTTCATATATTTCTGGCCTTACAAGTTGACAACAATTTTAATGTTTTTACATGCCCAGCTCAGATTCTTGCACTCCTCTGTCTCCAACACTCCATATCCCATAGGTCATGCTAATTTGTTTTGAGCCTTTCTGTGTATAACATGCTGTTGTGTATGCGTGTGGGTTCTTTAGTTTTACATGACCACTTTTCCGCTGATTTGGGAAATGGTACAAAACTTTCTCACTTTAAACTGTCTCTTATGTCCTTATTATGCTGCTTCCAGACTGGGCTCCTTTACACTTATTGTTCTGATGCTGTGAAAAAGCAGTAATATGTATATTATGTTATGCATACATTTTATATTATAGGTTAATGAATTGGTGTAAGGTGGGCATTTGTTGCCGAGGCGTTGAGCTGCTATTCAATTACTGCGTTGCCAGTCAGGGAGTCTCAGGGCAACACTGGGCGTTTCACACCTTCTCACCCTTTCTGTATGGGAGTGATTTCAGTCCCCACAGGTGTGCTGTGGGTAAGCACACCTGAGGCGCTCCCTGTGATGAGGCTCCCATTGCTTTGGGTCCCCTGACTCAGCCCCTCGATGAGGAATTGTCTTGATTCCTTACACACACACGCACACACACACCCCCAATAAACAACATTTTATCTGCACTGCACGCCCACAAAGAACACACTCTTGCATGCTTCCCAAACCTTTTGGTTCCTTTCCATTTATGCCAAGTGGAGTTTCCCTATTATACCCCCATCACTGGGAAATAATTGATAAATGGTGGGGGGAAAAACCATTACAATTCTCAGGAATTACATTTTTATTGATAAACGCTAACAATGACCTCCAAGAACTCTGCTGAAATGACCAACGAAATACCGCGTATTGCACGTTAAAAGGGAAACTCACAGTTATGAGTTATGAGAAATGGTTAAGGACAGTGGACGGCTAAGTAGTATTATGCCTTGATAACTATTGTTGGGTCTCCACTTGTAAACAGCTTTTGAGTTTGGTGCTTTTTCATTATTTCCGCTACCAACAAAAAAAATCGAAGGATGAATAAATATATACTGCCAGTATGAAATATACAGATGCTGCAGACATTAATACAATTGTGTGTGTTCTCTTATTGTATAACCTATTATCATAAATGCTGTAAACAAGCTTGAATATGATCCTATATGATTAAAATGATTGTGTGCTTCCAGTAGTGTAACTAGATAAATCTTGTTAAAGTATAACATGATTGATGGAATTTGTATAGATCTTTCTATTTGCATTCCAAAAATGAATAATTAATTCAAATATAATTTGGCTTACGGCTTTGAATTATTTCATTTGTTATGCCTGGTGTTGTGAAGTACCACTGGTTGTAATCTATTGTTTTACCTGCCACAATTAAAGTGTGGTTGGGGAAGGGAGGTCACATCCTAGCAGGCTAGCAATATATGTTTAGTGTTTTGTTGCTGTACTGGTTACAGCTGTTGTCTTGCACTTGAGGGGCATGGGTTCGAATCCCACATCTTGTTGTAGAACCCTTGAGCAAGGCGCTTATCCTAAATCGCTTTAGTAAAGATTACTCTGCTGTCTAAATGGGTAAGTAGCTTAACATTGTAAGTAGCTTTTGAAAGATTCAGGTAGATACACAAACAAGCAAAAAAAATAACTAATTGAAAAACTGTAGTGTCTGAGCATGAGAGTGGTCTTCTCAAGGCGGAGAGAGGAGCCCAACACCGATAGTCACCGCTCGCAGTCGCCAAAGCACCATATGACCAAACGTCCTTGTTGTGTCCCTTTCAGATCCGATGGGAGAAAAACATCACACTGGGAGAGCCTCCTGGATTCCTGCACTCATGGTGGTGGTACGTATACTGTTTCCTGATACTGGGGCTGTCTGAGGAGGTTGACACTGCTGCTGAAGCTACTCTTGCTTTTTGTGGCCTAGGTGAAGAAGCCTTAGTCCACTGTGAAATCAGTTGGGTCAAGCAGTGTCTCTGCACATGGTTGGAGGATTCTTTACACCAGCTCTCATCCCTCCATTGAATATGATTTGAATGAACATCTTCAGAATTAAAATATGCAAGGAATCTTCTCACAGCAACAAAAATACTAATGCTGACTTGTGGCTCCTTGCAATACTTAGCAGTCAGTTAAGTGTTGGGTGTCTTATTGTCTAATTGGCGTTATAGACCGCTGACGTTGTCATCGGTGCTGTGTGTGTGCGCGCTGCTCCGTGCTGACTTTGTTATGCACTGGAAAACTCTGTCTTGTTCATTTAATGTTTATTTGCAGTTCCACTTACAAGCATTACAACCCATACAGTAGCTAATGCTACAGTGTAACTCATGAAATTTATGGCATTGGCTCTCGCTGGGAAGAAGAGGACCTGAACTGACAGACAGATCTGTTTTCTGTTGATTTTCCTTTCTGTATGTGAGGGGAAACGCCTATAGGGAGGACACACCAAAGGTCACGGAATAGCTCTGCACAAATCATCTCCACGTTCGCCCAGCCTGAGACAAAGCATCACTTTTTCAGGGAAGACTGTTTGTCAGTCATACATTTACTGTTTATATCTTTCATGTCATGAAAATATCTAGCTCAAAAAACAAGTGTATTTTTACATACGTAGTTTGTTTGCTTACATTTGTGACAGCTTGTAACTGGGGATAGCGCTGCTGTGAGAGTGCTTGAATGTGGAAGTGAGATGGTTGAGCTGCCCCCCCCCCCGGGGTACAGGGTGGAGAGCGACAGGGGAGCAGGGCCCCCATGTGGGCTGCGACCCAGCGGAGGGACGTCTTTCTGACTGGAGCAGCAGCAGCACGTGGCCAGGGGGAGTCTCTCTGGGGCCAGGACCCCTCTTGCCTGCGCTGATACCCCTCCCCCAGACAAAGAGTCCAGATGGCGGGGGAAAGCTTGTTGCCCCCCCCACCCTTTGTCTGTGGGTCTATCCTTTGTTTGTTGAAGAGGCCCCAAACGGATTAACTCCTTGCATTCCAGCCCCCTTTGTGCTAAACAGGCTAATCCCACTACCTCGGGGTCCCCTCCTCCTGTCTCTGGCTGCTTCCTGTGTGTAGCTGGCTGAATGGATGGGCCGGGTGAGGCAGTGGGTGCGTCGGGGGGAGGGGTGCCCCCAACCACGGGTGCAAAGGGGAGGGTCATTGATAGTCAAGGGTCGGAGGGCTGAGGTTTGCGCCGGGTGCCAGTGCTTGTGTCATTAGCCTTTTAAATTAGCTGCAGCAATGAGTTTCTGACCGGTTCTATTTAAATCTGCGGACATGTTCTTGTCAACTTACCTCTACATTGCACACACAGAACATCTGTAAAATTGCTTCCAGATGAAATTCCCTGTGTGAGAGATGAAGCGAATCCCTCCACACCAGTTTGTAGATTGGCACCTCTCTCCCTTTGGAATGTGTGGGTAATGTCATGGGAAGGGGACCACCACTGGGGAGTCATATGAAGCCTGCACAAATACAAATAAACAACTGTAGTTTCCCCCATCCATAAGCAGTTTGCCTCCAGGTTCAGTTACCTATGTTTTCAGATGCCGAACTGGATGCTCCTGCCTGAGAGATAATGTGAGCCGGCTTTATTTAAGTGACTCTTTGACTTGCTTTGTTTTAAGACCGAACACAGAAAGGTTGGTTCTTGTAAAGCAGCTTTAAGGTTAGGTGACTGCAATAGTTTCAGAAATGATGTGGGAATGTTAACTTTTTTAATCATTCTAAATTGGTTCCTTTGTGCACCTCTCATTACGGTTGTTGTGAATATGACTTTCCTTCTTCAGTGGCCACATGTGCTCATGCATCCGCTGTAGTTGTATTTACCATTTCCGTCTCCAAGCCAGGTTAATGGTGTTTGTATAAATAGTGTTGTGTACATGTGTGTGTCTGCATGTATGTGGGTGCCTGTGCCTCAATTATCTTAGTCACAGCTTAGACCCAATTAACAGGACAGGGTACGCTTTGACTTTGCTTGCACCATGCTTCACTTAAAATAATAGTAATAAAAATATATACGGAGGATGTGCACGAGAAGGGACGCTTGAAAGTATAAATTGCCTGTTATTGTCAATTGAACCCCTGTCACCAAGCTGTCAGGACACTTATTGTGTTCTGAAGTGACATCGCTGTGTAACTTCTGCAGCTGTGCTTCCTTTTCTGAGCTTGAAGATAAGTAAAATTCCATTTGCCTCATCATGGAATTGGGCTTTTTTTTTTTTTTTAACACTCAGAATGCCCTCATCATCTACTAGCAGTGTTCATGTCCAGCTCCTGTTTGTCAGTGTAAGCCTTTAAATTTATTCACTTAACTGAGGCTTTTCTCCAAGGTGACTTGCAGTTTTAGATTTGGACATGAACTAGTACTAATGTTTTTACCTGTTTATACTGAAAGGTAGCTTTACAGTATTGATTCTAGGTGAGTACTTTGATTGTGGATACTATAGCAGGAGGATGGATTGGAACCTGTGTCCTTTGTTCAAGGGTCATCTCTCACCCTTATTTTACCTGCTACCCCTATATTGCTAACAGAAGATAACGTGAACATTTTACTTGCCTAATACTTAATCCACTGATGTTCCCATGCCGCTTGAACATTAGCAACCTGAAAGTGCAGAAAAGAAACTTATGGACTTGTGACCAAAAAGTTAAAGATTTAGTCTCCAACAGAGTTTAATAAGTTGGCACATCCTTCACGTTAGGTCTTTAATTAAAAACAAGTTTGCTCCCGGTTACTTAAAAGAATCATATTATTAAAACAGGGTGGGTTTCTGAAAATGGTGCAGATTAGTTGAATGACTGAGAATGCAATTTGAGAACCTGAAATTCTCATCTATGGGTGTCTTCCATCCCTCCCTGCAACAGAGGGTTGGTCAGGTTGTCAGTGATCCACCAAACAGCCTGCCTTGGCATGTTTCTCCTTTTCTGTGACAAACTGTGACTGGTTCCATTTTATTTTCCAGCAAGTTGATTGGATTTGAGATGGTCCCTCTTTCTCCCTCCAGCTCAGCCCTGACAAAGCTGCAATCTCTTTAGCACTGCCTGATAGATATGATAATGTGAGGCGGCTTTATTGTTAAGCGACTCGTAGGGGCATGAGGCATACATGGAAGTTACTCTTCCCATTTCCTCTGTGATCCCACAGTTGGTCCTCCACCTCCTCTCCACCTCTCGGTCTTTTCACTGCCTTATTCCATACGTATATATTCGATTCACTCCCACTGATGGTTGTCCTAGACTCCATAGCCTAATTTCTGGCAAGGTAGAAAATGAATAGAAACCAGAACAAATAGTTCACTTACTCTTATTTGTTTAGTAGACACTTCTCTTTGTGACATACAACAGATACTATTCAGTGTGACATACAGCGCTTGATATCCTCTACTTTACTACCTGCAGTCATTAACTCATCTATACAGCAGAGCGGTGTAACATCAGCAACAAAACATTATGGGAAATTCGGATTCGCCAAGTAAACTCAAAGCACATGTTTTTGGGCTGTTAAGGCAGACTCGTGCAATCATAAGTGGAACTTGCAAACTCCACACAGGTGGAGTGCGAATTGAACTCATCCTCTGGCAGTATCCAGGTGCTCTTGGTGCTATTTGTAGTGTCACTTTGCCATTTTTTTTTTTTTGGACTAAGTCATTAAAATCTATATTGTAGTTTTGCAAGTTTTCTGCTGGAGTTTGGGCTGAAATGGTATAATCCCAGTTTTATTCATAATGCAAAGATGTTTCCAGAGCTTTAATACATTTCTTTTTATATAGTGCCCTTCTCAACGTAAATATAGTTAAAGAAATACAGACAAGCACCAATTAAATTCTTTGTTTTTTTTTTGTCTTTCTTTCCTCAAAGCTATTTAATTTGGTTGAGTGAAACAGTTACTTAAATTCAGTGGAGTAAATAAGGAACTATTTGCAGTAAACCTTTGTGCCACTTCAGCCTGTAAGGATTGGATTTCTCTTAATTGAACAAATCTCCTGCTTAATTGATCAGCAAACTGGAGGTCCTGCCAAATGGGAAAGGATTTGAGATCAAGTGTGTTCCCTGACTCCTGAACTGGAACTCAAAGGTAGTTGCATTTGCCAGTACCATTTTAATGTGGTGCTTTCACTTTGGGGCTCATCAGGTTAGTTGCATGTGCTTGTGTGCTAGAGCAAGAGATTAGGCTAAGATTTGTCCATCTGGTTGTGTATTGACATGTATTGACCATCCTGTCTTTCCTCTCTAGCGTTTTCTGGGATCTCTACTGTGCTGCTCCAGACCGGCGGGAGACCTGTGAGCATTCCAGCGAGGCCAAGGCCTTCCATGACTATGTAAGTAACAGCCTGCCATATTGTTGGCATGATATTGGAAGGTGGGGCATCAACCATGTCTTCATTGGGGTTGGAGATTTTGCTGTGAGATTGGTTTTCTGCTCTCAGCCTATGCTGACTGCTTTTTTACATCTGTAGAAGTGTGGTCTTTGATGCTGGGGTTTTCACACTGTCTCTGCAACAGTGGTCTGCTGTGAGTGTTTGAAGCCATCTGGGTCTTGTCCTCCTGAGGAGCGAGCCTTGAAAATCACTGTGTACTCTTCAACCCCTCCAACCCTTCCTTTTGAATGAACAGAAGTTGTCAGGCTCCTTGGGTCACTTCCTGAAGGTGATCTTTAACCCCTCGATTGTACCCGAAGTGCCTGCCGGAGGTAAAGTGTCAGGGTGCAGCATGGGTTTTTCATTAGTTCTCATGGTTCTTAAAAAGGCTTGACTTCACAAACCATCTGTGTGTCATTGTGGGACATTAAGGGGGCTCCAAGATTGTAGCAGTGGCCTTGGGGTCAGCCCTTTGCTTTTGGTGGGCTCCTTGTCCAGCAGCAGAAATGGTGCAGGTAACAGATATTACATTTTCTTGTTGTGACTATTAGCCAGAGGTCATACAGAGACCTGAACTAGCAGAACTGTGCACTGCCAGTTCAGGTCTCTGAACTGGCAGTGCACAGTTCTGCTATTCATTTTTGCTTATCCACACACGCATACATATATCACACACGTATACATAGCATCTTTGAAGAAGACTGTTTGTGTTCCTCCTTGGCCATGGAGTTCTGCACAGAAGCATGTCGGCCACTGGGGTTGGGGTCCACCATATGTTTTTGAGATGTTGAAAAGCCCAGCCTCATCTTGTAGATATACTAGTATGGGGGTTGGACATTGAGCTCAGATGTCCTGCTTCTGAGGTTTGGTTGAAGGGTTAATGACCTGCTTCCCTTAACTTATGACCCCACCTAAGTTCATGGGGTCAGAGCTGTTCTATCAAATCCTAGCTTAGTTTAACAGAATTGAGTGTGTGTGTTTTTGTGTGTTCTGTTAAGGTAATAATAGTATGCTTTCGAGTTTTAGGGGGTAATTTCAGTCAACATTAAAGAGTGTGAACCCAAGTGGTGGGCTGATGAAGACAGGGCTTGGAGCTTGGTGTAATTGCTGTGGGCACCTCTGTGAACGTGCCAGTACTAGCTCAGCTGCTGCCATGTCAGTTTCTTCCTGTCTGTACTGGAGGCCAGGGAAGAGAGTGAGTGCAATTCACTTGTTTTGGCTGGTGAACAAAGGAGCAGCACTGCATGAAGAACCACCTCTCGGGGGGCTCAGTGTCACCGTTGAGGGTGAGCCATGACACTGTTCCCATGGGCCAGTCCAGGCCTGTATCTCTGTGATTATCTTCAGGCCCAGGATCCCTTTGGAGCGACAGCTTGATGGAGTCGCCACGGCGGCACTGCTGATAACGGTGCCATTCCCTGGTGTCTCTGCAGCTCAGAAAGAGAAAAACAATCAGGTCCCACAAGTCAGCATATCCTCTTAGCAGGTATTTGAGAAACATCACGGCTCCCCTCGTCCTTTGTTGGGTGCCAACCACGTGAGGGTGAGAGTCTATTATGTTGTGTTCATGCAGGAGTGAGGCAAACTGGATCAAAGTGTAGGAATGTGGGCTTGGCTCCGACTTGTTTCTCCTTTGCCCCTTACCCGGTGCTACAGAAACACACTGATAGACCTTCAGTTCAGGGAAGATAATGGAATACAGCATGCTAATCCTCAAATCTGGGGAGTGGTTCAGAGCTAATCCTGGGATTTGGTGGGATTGCAGCCCTGGCTTGGCTCCTGGGACCAGAGGATGCCATACTTCTGAATGGAAGGTCCTCCTCTGTTTCATAGCAGTTTGGGTTCCAGTGAACTTGCTGGATTGAAAATTGCAAGGAATAAACCAGTGCCGTAATGGAAGTGTAACGCTCGGCTGTTTTGGTGACCACAAAGTGGTGGCGGTGATGGTTACTCTGTTGTAGTACATTTATATCGCATTTATTGTCTAGCCAAAAATGGATTACCTCACTTCATAAGCAGTTAGTCATGGTATAAATCAAAACACAAGAATGGGCAAACATATAGTTTTTCATTACATATTTTGCATGATAAAGGATTGGTAGGCAGACAGACCACCCTAGTGAGCTTTATCATCTCATTCCAAAAAGTCTGTAGCTATTTTAATAAAATCAAATGTAATGTTTCTGTGCATTGTGAAACTTGACCAGCAGTTCGTGCTGTTGGGTAGTTTGTGACATTATGCTAACTTACACTAGCAATGATGTCCAAATTGGAAACAACCCAGCACTCGCACTTTATTTTTTTGATTTAATTTTTTTTAGTGTGAGATACTCAAAATTACCATACTGGACAAGTTTTTTTTTTTTTTTTTTTTTTTTTTTTTTTTTCCTTTTTGGAAATATTTAATTTTAGCTATAGAGCTTTGAGAAAGGGATATGTGCTGATTGTTGCTTTGATAGGTTCCCTTGAGGAAAATATCTGTTACAGTCAATACACACTTATTATTGATCATGGATTGATGTGGAATGGTGAAGAAGTGGTGCTGGTGGAGCCGCTTTTCTGCTGTTATAAGGAAGTAACACACTCACCCAATCAGAGCCCATCATTCATTTGCAACAGGGCATAAATTATGCTGAACAATATTGCATAATTAATGTAAACAAACTCTCTTTTTTGTATACAAACGGGATGTGTCAAGTTGGATAATGTGTGTTTTATATTTGCTCGTTCTGTTACTTGATTAATGTGCTTGAGGGATTCTTCATCTAGAAAATGGTCCTGTGAAGAGGGGAGAATCTGGAGATAGGTGTTATGGAGCAAGAGGAACATGTCAGTCTTTGAGCTGTTCTGTTCAGCACAAGACAAATATCCATTTGACTGTATGCTAATGGACATAGTTTCCCAGGTATAAAACTCTTAATTCATGACATTGAAATTGCTATAGAGGTTGAATTGTTTCCGACAGCATGTTAACAAGCAGGTTTAATCAGTCTTTAGGCTCTTGTTGTCTCCCATAAGGTATCCGAAATAACTTTATCAGTGACATAAACATAGTTTGACAAACAGCAGAGAACCCTGTGTTGCTCTTCTTTCCTATTTGCTTGCTCCCCCCTCCCCCCGTTTGGAGGTGATGATGCTGTGCGGCTTCCGTTTTTTGGTGTGATCCTGCGTGTGACACACAGGCACCATGCAAAAACACTACAGCTCAAAACTTCATCCTGTGTCAGCTGTCTTCAGATTACACTTGTCTAAATGTCATGTTAGCTGTTGGCTTTTTTAATTATTTGTGTAGTAGATGCTGTCACCCAGCAGAGTATGACTGGTATGTGGATTATTCCAATGGCCATATTGCTAGTGTTGTTTTGCAGTCTGGCTTCCCAAAGTACAGGATTGATTGGACTTCTGTCTGTTTTGGGTGACTGATCTGAGCTAGACTTGGAACGTGCATTGTGTGACATGCAGGAGGTGGCTGGCAGCAGGGTGGCTCTGTAAGGTGTTCCAGGGAAACGGTGTAGCCACTTGCCACAAATAGCCACAGTGACAGTCTTGACTGCTGTGGCAGAAGAAGCACATGCATCCACACAGCTGAGCCCCGTGGGGCTCTTCCCAGCATGTTGGCATCTCTCCACCTGCAGCTGTTCATCCCATGGTGAAATTTAGTAATGGTCATTTTCTTTCTCTTCCTCCTCCTCCTTCATGTGCTGTAGCTGTGCTGAAGGTAAATGTTTGTGTGTTTTGCTTGCAGATCTCTAGTATCTGTCCCTCTCGCTTGCATTTGTTGTGCTCTCTGTGCTGCTCACACGCTTCCTGACTTCCCCCATGTTATGTTTCTACTTCTACCCTGTGCCCCCAAACACCCCCCCCCAGGGCCCAGTTCTGCTTGCTTCTGTCTTGCTCACTTGCTCTCCTTTTTTCTGGCCCTCCCCCATCTTTCTTTTTCTCTTCAGCTTCATATCCTCTCCTTGTGCTCACCACCCCCCTTCTCCCCATCTCTTCTGCTCTCTCCCTCTCAGTGGAGACGGACTGGGTAATCTGGCACTCTGCCAGTGTTGCCCGCTTGCTTGGGGGAGGAGAGATGCAGGCCAAGATGTGGATGAACATAATTTATTACTATTATTGCAGTAAGAATTTTAAGAGATCAAAAACCAGGAATTATACAAGACCAGCATCCCTTCCTAAACATACAAGCTTGTGTATGCTAGTGTGCTATATTTTGCGTGTACCTATGTTCACATTGTCCATCATACTGGTAACAGGAAGGCTGAGATCAGCATCCACTGTCCAACCAAGACCAGCTGTGACCAGAACACTCCTTTATTTCTACCTGGATTGTCTAAACCAACTCACTTTGCAGGTGCAGTTTTTCTAAAAGTGCTGTTAATTGTTGACTTTGAAGGAGTCAGGGGGCACTTTCCTCTTTCCCCATGTTGGTACTTTCAGTCTTCCTATATTCTTTTCATCCTGATAGATGAACTACTGGATGTTTTATGGCAACTTTTTTTAGAGTCCATAAAAACAAATTTTAGCTTGAATGTTTGATTCTTTTTTTCTTACTATGCCTGTCTTAAGGGTTGTTTCACCTGTGTGAATTATTTTCTACAAAACTTATTTTGATTTCTGGCTTATGGTTTGTTCAAAATACACTCTGTTCACATTAGGTTCACCAGCCTGGTACAGACTGGTAGTGTGGTGGTGGTGTAATGGTGTGAGGGATTCCTTTCTTTGGATACATTCGGTTGTTTTGTACCAACTGAGTGTTGTTTAAACACCACAAAGTACCAAAACATTGTTGCAGACCAGGTGTATCTGTTCATGGCCATTCTAGCTTTTCTCAAAATGTTACTTCCCACAGGATAATGTACCTGGTCACAAAGCATATGTCATCTGAGGATGGTTCCACAAACACAACACTGCCTTTCCCTTACTCCAGTGGCCTTCAGAGTCCCTACCTCTCAAGCTAATGAAGCATCTGTGGGATGAGGAGATGAAGAGGAATGTGATGTTATCAGAATGAATGTGCCGTCAAAAAACCTACAGACGCCATATCAAGCTGTCAGAACTGGACTGAAAACCCTGTGGAACATATCCACTGTCTCAGCCAGTAATTGATTGGTGTTCCTTAATCATGTGGCTTTTGACTGTAAATCAACGGCGTCACACCTGTCCGGAAATGTACTAAGGTATTTTCTTGCATCGGTTGCCTTTTGCTTATCTGTACTTTGAAAATGTGTTCTGGACATCTTCAGAAGTGGTTAATATTTGGCCCTGTTTGCTGAGGAAGAGCTTTGTGCTAAGTGGGTTCTAGCAGGGAGCACAGAGCGTTTCACTCGGCATCCTGCTGTGTGTGTGTGTGTGTGTGTGTGTGTGTGTTTAATTCCAGTAATCCATGTGCTTTACTGGAAAGCATTCTTAGAACGTTGTCATTATATCTCTTTCTGTGGTGGTACCTTTCCCAATAGTGCTGAAAAGGATTGTGTCATTTGCACTAGCTATCTTCTTCCTTGAGTGCTTAAATTGGTAATTGATAATTGGTTCTGTGTCATCTCCTTGAACAAATCCCCTATTGCCATTTTTTCACGTTGTACCAGATGTCAGTGAAAGCAATTCTTCACTGTACCAGTAAAAGTGTTATACTGAATATTTTAGAGGAGTCTAAAGTTGAAAGTCTGTAGATTCTTGGCTTCGATTCAGCAGTGGTGAACCGAGCTCCCTCTCTCCCTCAGAGCTGCTTCATCCCAGTCAGCATCCAAGAAGAGCCTTACAACTGACCTCTTTTCAGTCCACTTCTCTCTTGAACTAATAACAGCTCCATAAATTTGCATCACACCATCTGTCGTGATCACTTTTGTATTTCCTGTTGGACTTGGTTCTGTAGGCAGCTACTTGTGCCCTGTGATACCAAGCAAACAAGCTGTACTTTGATAATTGTGTGTCATCTTTTTTTGTTAAATGCACTTCAGTACCCCATGAGTTGTACTGCGTGTTGGAGGAGCATTTGCTAAAGGGTTAGAGATAGACAACACAGTCAAGTGGGCTGGGCATCCTCCTAGTGAAGGTGTTGATGTATTTTTCTTCTTGTCCTTTATACACATTGCACTGGGTGACGGTGGAAATAATGGTTCAATGTAGTTGGAGGAAAAACTTGAACAAGGTAGTTAACCTGAATCGCTGCTGTAAATGGCTAGTATTTAAGAATTGCACTATTTTTGTTGTAAAGCGAACAAATGGTAATGGTATCAACGGCTGTGGTAGCACAGAGTTGCCAGGTTGCTGCACTGAAAAGTACAGGTTTGTCAAGTAGAGAGGCGTCCCTGTCCTGTAGTCTGTTGGGGGTTTGAACAGCACTGCCCTCCTGCCCGGAGCCCTTAATTACAAGGCGTCTCTTCCTAGCCCCGTTTGATCTAAATCCGTGTGCCACTTTGATGTGCGCAACTCTGGAGTTGCTCCAGCCCTGTACCGGCTTCACGGGGGAGAATACCCTGCCTGCAGAAATGGGCATAAATTACTACCATTTTCCACAAACAACACCGCTGTTGCTGCTTATGGGGAGACACAGCCTTGCAACAGCTCAGTCCCACGCATTCTGCTTGTTTCACAGAGCTGCTCCCACGCAACACACGCTGTCAGCCTGGTGTGCTGTTAACACGTGAGAGCAGCCTGTCTTGCTGCAGATGAGCAGGTTTGGGCTTGGACACATAACGGCCAAGGCCAGGATGCTGGTCATTCTCTACAGACCCACAGTGACACGTCATGCCTCAGTCATGAGGTGGAGTTTTCAAAATGCAAACTGGGTTCAAGAAAATATAGATGTAGCAAATCTTCACATAGTTCAGTATCTCAGTCAATAAAACCTATCCATTTTGGTTTAAAGCTGAACATCATTAGAGCATTTTACTGGTTTAATAAAAACTTGCTCTTGGTATTTGCTTCTTATGAATAATAGCAGCATGTTGGTTGTACAGCTCAATTTATAAACAGTACTGTGCAAAAGACTTAGGCACCTGTGGGAAAAATGCTATAAAATGAGGATGGTTCCAAAAATAATGCCATGGATACTTATTAATCAATAAACCTTCTAAAAAGTGCAGTAGACAAAAAAACCTTAATCAGATCAATATTTGGTGTGACCACCCTTTGCCTTTAAAACAGCATTAATTCTCTTATGCAAACCTGCATGCAGTTTAAGGTGGAGGTTGGTAGGTTCTTCCAAACATTTTGAGGAACTGGCCACAGTTCTTCTGCAGACTTTGACTGTCTCTGCATGTCCTCCCAGACTGACTTGATAATGTTGAGATCAGGGCTCTGTGGGGACCATACCATCTGTTGCAGGATTCCTTCTTTTTGCTGAAGATTGGGTGTTTGAGGTCATTCTCAGGCTGCAGAATGAATTTGGGACCAATCAGAAACCTCCCTGATGGTAGATAAGAATCTACCTGTACTTCTCAACAGACATTGAAGTTACATGCCTAAGACTTTTGCACAGTACTGTATGTATTTAGATGAGCTTGTATTAGATAATTTCAGTCATTGTTCTTGTCAGCAGTTAGTAAATTTTGGCATTTTTTGCAATGATCATGTAAGTACAATTACTGCAGTTTATATGGCAGACACTGTGACAGAAAATAGTTGACAAGAAAGAATGTTAAAAGGTGGGTATATAGAAAAGTAATTCTTCTCAATGTATGAATTAGTGTTGTGGTACAGATGAAACGTATTAAAATGATCCACCAGGGTGTGGTAAGTTCCGCCAGTGGTTTCTGAAACAACATATTCACTCATGTTGAAATTGCCTATGATGCTTAGAAGGATTCTCAATCTGGTCTGTAGGAATTAATTGAATATTCAAATATGCAGATCTGGTATTGCTGTTGAGAGTAGAGATGCACATTTTTCAAGTCAAAAAAACAAGTTGCATTTATATTTGTTTTCATTCCTGTCATTTTCAGGTTTTATTTTTTAGAATTAGTTATTTTTATTTAACTTTTATGTGTATGGATGTTATTGGAACGTTTATAGTGCAGGTTGCTTGGAGTGCAGAAAGGTTTGGTTTAGTTGGGCAGCAGGTGGTGCAGTAGTTAGAATTACTGCTTTACATTGATAAAAACACAGGTTCAAGTCCTACATCCTGCTGTAATACCCTCGATGAAGGTGCTTACTCTGAATTCTTTTAGCAAAAAGTACTCAACTGTAAAAAACAAAAAAGCAACTGTATAAATGTGAGTATAATTGAGTAGCTTTTGCTGCTTTAGAGAAAAGTGTAGATTATTAATTAAATGTAATGTAGATGTCTTCTTGTGCTGGATTGCATTCCATATATTAGTGTTGTGGGCTGTGGACCTTCTGTCTTTTCCCACCCATTTCCCAGACTCATCCATTCTGTCTCTCGCATCCTCTTCGTCGTCTCTGTCCCTCGTTCTTCCCCTCGGGGCTCCTCCCCAGGGCTGTGGTGGAGGCAGCCGCACTGTTGGTGGTTGGTGGGTGCTGCTGGCAGCCTGCGCTGTTGGCAGTCGGAGTGTCTGGTGCTGTAGTGCCGCCTTGGCTGCGCTCCAGCAGCGAAGGGCTGCCAGTGTGCCAGTTTCAAGTACCAGCTGGGCACCCGAACCCGCAATGAAAATAAACCAGCCTCCTCTAATATCAGCCTCGGTGTGTGTGTGTGTGTGTGTGTGAGTGAGCATAGGTGGGAGACTGTGTGTGTGCGTGCGTGTGCACGTGTATGTGTGTTGAGCCTTGTGCTTATTAAACGTCACTGAATCAAGTTGAAACAAACACACTCAGTGTGCAAATGACAGACTCAGATGTTCAGGAGTCCCAGCTCTGTATTCCACTGAAACATTAGTCAAGGATTAAAACGCAAACAGTTACAGAGGGGCTTTTGCAGCCTTAAAGCCTCAAAGCTGAAGGTGTTTGAGGGCTTGGTGTTGGCTGGACAAATTGTTTGCCGTTCTAGGGAAACGCTTGTTAATGGCTTATTGGAAACCAGTGGTGATTAATTATGAGATTGTGGGAGGAGAAGAGGAAGAATGTGACATTTTGAAAGGAAATTGACTGATTTCTACTGCTTACAACAGTGTCATACAAAAGAGGTAATTTCATTCAAATAACACATTCCATGGGTAATTCAGTATGAAATCCATGGCTCCATTTAAGCTTAGCAGTTTTTCATCTTCAAAATTTCGGTTGTAGTTATTTTAACTCAATTTCTGATTTATGTGGCAGTTGATATGACCTGACTAAAGTTTTATTTAAAATTGAAGTTATAACAAAAAACAGTAGTAGTCAGTCTGTAGGAATTGAAATTGACATCCCCATCTCATTTGGGGAGGTGTATACCACAGGTAACTTGTCCAAGTGAACTTGTGCAGTTTCTTAGATGTTTTGATTGTCAACTCAATTCAAAAGTTGAATAACTTTTATTGGTTGTTTGAAGTTATTTGTCAAATATTTTACTTGTATCAGATGACACAAGGTTTCTTTTGTGTGTTCATCAGTGCAACTTTGAAAGGCAGATACAGTTTACCTAGTTTATTTCCGAAAAGATCAACCTTAGTTATATTAATTTCACTTGAACATCCCAGGTTCAAGTCCCTCCTCTTCCGGTAGTACCATTGTATGTACCCCAAATTGCTCCGGTAAAAATTACCCATGTGTATAAATGGTTGTAAGTAGATTAGTAGAATTTTTTTTTTTTTTCCTTTTAGTCACTTTGCAGGCATTAAAACATCAGTTACAGGAAAAATGTGCCACAGCTATTTGCCGGATTTTGATGCTGTGTCTTGTTTTGGTAATATGACTTCTGGGTACGAAATGACAAATGCCTGCATACTCGTGCTGCTTTGCTGTGGGGACGCAGCGCACTGTTTGCTCCTTTTATTATCCAAGAAGCCATTATGAGAATGTGAAACGCCGTCACAGTAGGGCACATTTCTTTGTATTTTTCAACAAGGCATGCTTTTGAGTGTTTTAAAGACTAAAAAAAGAATGGTAAAACAAAACTATTTTCTCATCAGTGACTTATCATTATGCAGTCAAAGAGCCATTAGTGCGAACAAACTGATACTTACTGTCTATAATAGGGTGGAATGAAAACTGAGGGCAGCCTCTGGGTGGAGGAGGGAAACCCAGGGACCCCTGCAGCACTTTCGTGCCAGAGCAGGATCACCAGGGACAAAAATTTTAAAAACGTCACTTCAAAATAAAAATATTCTGTTACAGGAGTCCTCTAATGCATTGTCTTCCTACAAAGAAAAGTCAGTAAATTCATAGTAGGAAGTCAAATTAAAATCTGCTGTTTCCAAAATGACACAAGGACTATGAGTGAATGAAGCTGTGCTGCCTGTAGATAGATGTGGTATTCATCATCCTGGCAAAGAGCAGATCACTCAGTTATGGAAGTGTGTCAATACACACCAAAGTTCTGGAAAAAATATTTTTTAAATATTCCTGACATATTAACTGTTCTTTGTTAAATGACACTAAAGGCTGTCATTTCTTGAGTGCAATAATATCCTGCTACACTTATTCATTTTGTAGATATTCTTCAAGCAAAATTCAAGTTGAACTGAACAAATTACATTTCACAAGTGGCAATGAGCTGTAGATGCTGATGTATGATTGTCGAAACGCAGTCCGATTCCACTGTTTTTATCCCCACCGAGTACAGACCTGAGCAGAACATGTAAAGGTGATCGTGACCGACGTTGTGATGCAAATCCATGCAGCTGTTAAGAGTTCTGGTTAAAGTGGGTCTGGAGGAAGTTTTAAGACCGTTCTTGGATGTTGAAAGGGATCCAGCAGGTCTGAGGGACAGAGGGCTTCTCATTCAACCATGAGAGCCAGAACTGAGAACTTACAGACTTTTAATTTTGAACCTTTTGTGATACGGCTTTGAGGTAGGAATCTGTTATATTGTAAATAAGCCACCTATTCCCCTGATATAAACAGGATGAGTGAAGTCAGGGAAGAGCTTTTTGGAATGATCCATTGTGAATTGCAATAGGATCACGCATGGTCTGGGTTCACACCCGCATGGCCTGGCTGTGTCTCAACAGGCAATGGTGGCAAGAGCTCGGCTCCCACTCTCGCATCTCCCTTTACTGTTATCTAGGGCATATTTACAGACAGTGAATTTAATGCCCAGTGATGAGTATTTTTATCCCATGCTCTTGCATAGCCCTTCCCTTCCCAGTGAAATGGCTCCCTGCTGGCCCCGTGATTGCATCTGTGGCTCAGGGTGTAGGCACGGACTCCACTGGCCTTCTGCGTTACCTTCCATCCTCCCTGTCTTGTAAGGTCCCGTCACAGGAGTACGCCAAATTAGTCTTGATCCCACTGGGCACACAGCGAGGTCCGACATTCGCTGCTAGTGCTGTCGGGGGATCACGAACTCTGCTGTGCTGTGCATCTTTTAAACACCCGCAGCTTCCTGTTAGGAGACATCTCCAGTGGCCACCAGTCCGTTGCAGGACGTGGCTGTGCGATGCCACTTACTCACAGGTGCATGGGTGACCCTGGGAGCACCGGCATGGTCGCTTGATCAGAATGGGCCAACAGTTAAAGCACAACTTTAGCACTAACCAGCTGGGGTTCAGTTGCCTGATTGTGTACTTGGCAATTAAACACAACTTTACAATTAGGTTTCTGCACACATTGGGATTTTGGCATATTGCTGTTTGAAATGATTTCACGCATGATGACCTTTGTTTGCTTCTGTATCTCAGAAGTGTCTTGGTTGAGGAATTTTTCAAAATGTCACCTCCTCCCTCCTCCTTTTGTTACGGTCAATGTGAGCACAGAGTAGTGTAGCTGCCGAGGGAAAACCAGACTAATCCTTTGGGTAACCTCTCACTGCCTATCGTGGTTGTCCAAAGGTGACCAGACAGCGCTTATGATATTAATTGCACGTCATATTTGTTTCTTGATATTGACTGTTTTAGTCCTTGTTTTTGTGAAATGGGGAAAAAGGTGCCCAAGGAATAGGACTGGCCTGTCCTTATTCTTCATGCTCCTGACTATGTGACCAAATGCAATCACGCAACTAAACCAAGATGTTCATTTTATATTTAGCTGCAGTCGAACCATCTGTTAACCATAGGAAGTGAGGTGCGGGTAATTCTACAGATTTTGCTGGGGGAGTATGCTGGAGTATCGATAATTGACACTTTACACCCCCTCCGGTTGCTAACTGGAGACGCGACACAGTTGGAGGTGAGCGAAGGTGGGGGGCACAGCCCTTCCCAATCCCACAGACTGACCTGGTTTGGCGGATGCTCTGCTTGTTGAAGCTGTAATCCCCTGGGTGCAGGGACAGATTACTGTCTGCTCCATATTGTCTGGGGGCGGGAGGAGGCTGTGCAGAGCGTGTGTTCTTCATGGAGCTGCCACCGCCACCGCTGCAGCAGTGGAGGAAGCCCTTTCTTTTCATTTCTGCAACCTAAAATAGTTGGTGTACAACTGTCTGAACTGCTCTTTTTTTCTTTTTTAAATCAAAGGCTGAACCAAAATGGAATATTTATACTAAATATACTAGTGTATGCTATCTTTAAAGACACTGGTTCTTTTGGGGGAAAATATTAGTAGTTACATGAAGTGTAGTGTGAAAGCATTCGTAGTTTGGTTAAAGCATATATAAACCTGCTTTCCTACAGAGAAGCCAACAGAATGTTTGAAGGGGAATCATTTTTTGCTGTATTTTAGCATACAGATGTGGTTCTGAAGTATGCAAACTGCCTGGAAAAGTGATGTTAGGCAGCGGTAGCTACTATAAGTGTTTTTTTTTTTTTTTTTTTTTTTGGTCACCTGTGTGTGTGGAGCTTCTGAGAGGGTCAGGTAGCACACAGGTCACCGTCACTGTCCTACAGTGCGGTCGAGGTGAGCTCTTATATGGGGACCAAAAGTAGCATGATTGTGATCCACAATGATAATTTCTCATTGGTTTCAAGCTCCAGTTTAAATCACTGTGGCGTAGACTAAAGTCATTCCTATAAGAAATATTATTAATAACTGTCAAGGTGGTTTAAGTTGAAGGATTTCTTTTAAGAATCGCGTGGAACATCATGAGGACAGCTCCGTGTTTTAATCACTGCTTTTGGTGTATGAGTTATTAATGAGGTTTTTATTTGGCAGGTCACATTTTCCAGGGTGTCTAGAAAGACTGATGAGACAATATAAAATGCACAAGGAAAAAAGCTGAACACCATCATGAAAGATGCATCAGTACAGAATAAAAAGCCCCTCCCCCAAAGACTGGTACTTTTTGGGAATAATACACTTTGTTTGATGTTATATGTTCATGTAGCTGGTACTGTTCTCCAGATTGACCTACAGCTATTTACCTATTTGAACAGCAGCAATTTTTACTGGAGCAATTTAGGGTAAGTACCTTGGAAAAGGTTCTACAGCAGCAAGTGGAAGTCAAACCTGAGTCCCTCAAGTGCAAAGTGGCAGATTTAACCACTTTGCTTCCTGTTGCAGTGGCAAATAATTTCTTAAATTCTTTACGCATTCAGTTCAATTTATTTTTGCATATCTGAGCAAGTTGGAACCCCAGAATGCAGAAATGGTATAGATACTCTATACATCCATAGCTACTGATTATTTTTGTTTGCATGAGGGATGTTTTCTTTTTTTTTTTTCTTTTTTTTTAAATGAGTTGGAAAGTGTCCTTTCTGCAGAAATGCCATCAGTGGAGCTGGAGCCAATAACTAAGCATTAAAATAGCATGGCCTGCAGAAGCTCCAGCATGCATTTAAAAACTGATTTAACATGCATACCATCATGTATGGTGAATAGCATGTGCCATTTTTATCAAGAACAAAGCTGCAGCCACTGCCTGGGACAATTTTCACTAAGCAAAAATAAGAAAATGGAGAAATCCCTGCTCTTCCCTCAGTTCCTCTCTCCCTCTGTTGTGTGCTCCATGCATAAATGATTTCCACTTCTGAATTAATGAGATTCTGCTGTAGCGAGGGTGCCGGCAGCTCCAGACAAAAACACACACGTGCGCGTGCACACATACAGAGTCAGTGACAAGCACATTTTAAACAGTGGCTTCAGAGGCAGTCCTATACACAGTCACCAGCTTTCTTACACGCCTTGAGTCACGACCACATGTCCCTGTACCTGGACGCACTGATTACGGCACGAGTTCAGGGTCCTGCAGTATAGTTGTTCACGTTCACATGCAGATGGGGAGACTGACCTCAATCGGTCCTGTACTTATGTACGTAGAGACACACATAGCCTGCCTCATGGGTCACTTGACCTGGTCACCATAGTAACCTGGTCCTGTGTGTGTAAAATGTGACTGTGGTTTGCGGTTGCGAAGGGGGTGTTTGTGTGCCTTGCCTCCCCACACCTTTTCCATTCGTTAGTTATCGTGGCTCTGTATACCCCCCCCCCCCCACGGTGCACATACATTCTCTCTCACTACAGTAGTCTGTACTGTCCATCAGTCTATAACACCAGTTCAAATTCAGCAATTTCCTGTGGAACCGAGGTTCCTGACAGCTGAGTCAATCAACAAGGTGTGAGCGTGTGCTCAGGTTTAAAGGCTAAATTCGTGGGAATGCTGGAGAGGACCCTCCATGAGGCTTGTGTCCTACAGGTGATGATCTCACTCTGCCTGTTCTATCTGGAACAACTGTAACCCCTGGCTGCACTGTGACCTGTACAGGAAGCAGAAAAATGTGGCCAATAGAAGAGGTGGAGCTATTAAAGTAATGTGCATTTCTTTAAGTTTTCATTATAAACTCTGACTCTTTTCTCCAAAGCAGCTCTACCCATTTATTCAGCTGGGTGATTTTATTTATTTATTTATTTAACCGTATCACTTGAGGGTGAGTACCTTGATCAAGGTGCTACAGCAGCAGGTGGGAGCTGAACTTGCTGCAAGTGCAAGGTGACAGCGCTAACCAATACACCGATTGCTGTTCCTGTATATATCAGGAAGAAGGAATATGAGAAGCTGGAAAAATACCAGGGATTGAAAGCATTAGAAAGAATGTGGTGGGTGAAAACCAAGGTGGTCCCATTGGCAATGAGAGCATTTGAGCAAGTGGCTCCTGTCAGATCCCAGGAATGACAATGTCGCTCTTGGTCCAAAACAGCTTGAATTTTCTCTGTTACAACTCTTGAAAACTAATACCTGATTATCACTTTGCCGTAACGAATTTTAAAAAATCAAAATGCGGAAAAAAAAAATCAAGACAGTAAATGTATTAAAATACCATACAATAAGCTGTAATAAAAGTAATAATGTATTAAAAGTGTATTGTACACTGTTACTGTATACTGTTACAAATTTATCTGAAGTTCTAAATGCTTTGGTGTCAGCTTTTTCCACCGGTTTTCTTGCAACTCTTTTGCTCGTCCTCTGCGCAGCATCACCGCATTCACTGTGATTTAATTCACATATCAAACCTCACAAGGCTTGCTTCTTTTCTTCATCTAATGAGTACCCAGTTAGTTATTAGCCTTGTTTTGTTTAAATTATCTGGATTGTTTTTAACAATGAAAATGTAAAAATAAATCTATTAAATGTCAGTAGCAGTTCTAACGTGAAATGTGCTGTACTGTACATAGTATGCCATGTGTTATAAACATGCAGGTTAATGACAACATAAAATGTTTTCTAATTAAGTCACTGGCGTTTACAGTGTTGTTATGCTGAAATCTTTGGTTGACGTTTATGTATTATAAGTGTTTTTGGATGAGCTGGAAGTGCATTATTTATTTTTTCCCCCCACATTTTTAAATAATGGGGAATAGACCTATTGTATCCAGTGCATTTTTGGGGATGAATTAGATTTGGATACCAAGGAATTCCTTTGTGTGTGAAATTTAACTGCTTGTCAAAGTCGTAGCCTGTCCCGGAAAAAGACAGGCGGAGAAAGACTCTAGTTGAATGCAGTGCAGCTAGAATTGCACGTTCTGCTCCTGTGGTAAAGAAACCATTGTGCTCACTACAGGTTGTGGGTCTGAAGCTCTCCCTTCCGCACGGCTCCAGCTGAGAACATTATGGAAGTTCCTGCTTAGGTCCCCGAGTGTGGAATACCTGCAATGAATCAAACCTGGGTGCATCTGACAAATTTTGATATTACTCTAAAAAGTCAATGCCCACCCTCCACTCCCCCCAGCCCCCAAGTTTCTTCTTCTGCTCCATTTATCAAACTGCAAATCAAACAAACAGGTTCCGACAGCATCATTTGTTTTCCTTCCATTTGTTTTATTTATTTATTTTTATTTTTGTATTCCATTTTATTTTGTTCTTGGAGGATCTAGTCAACAGTCAATAATCCGTTAAGTAGCATTGATCAAAACCATTTAGTTTCCTGGCCGGCTACTTAGGTTTGTAAAGCTGATCAATGCTATTGAATGGGAACCACCAAGATAGGGCATTGACTGCTGTGTCGGCCGTGCAATCATATCATTTGTCTTCATTTGGCATTCAATTATTCAATGTAATAGCCTCTGTCAGAGAGGTGGTCATTGGCGGCGTTACCCCGCACAGCCCTGGGCCTGCCACACTCTATGTGGGTGACTGTGAGTACGTGTAGGTTCCTGCAGGTGTGTGTGTCACAAGTCTGTAGCCTGTGAGTGTCAGGGAGGGTGTGCGTGCATGAGAGAGAGAGAGAGAGAGAGAGAGAGAGCGAGAGAGAGCGCAAAGCCCTTTGATGAAGATGGCTGTCATATATGTAAATGGTGGAATAAGACTGACTCATCTTCAAGCTTTTCTACTTGTCTGTGTGTGGTGCTGTGCCTGCAGCTTGAGCATGAGGGTACACACACACACACAAAAGGCCTTCAGAGGGCAAACCGTATGCGAGCCCTGTGTGCTGTGGCTAGGCCAGATTGGATGCTTCCTGAGCCGAAGAGCTGCTTTCCTTTTGCCATCAATCACAGTGCCCTGTATGGGGCTGGGTTTGAGACACTCTGTGGTACTGGGCCTCCACATGTGCAGCTTATACACACACACACACACACACATGAATGGAAAGTGATGTAGTTCATTACACGCGTCCTTAAAAAATGCAAACGGTGCAGATATGATGCCATGTTGTGCAACTCTTGCTGCAGCAACTCCTCATGTTTTGTGTGACTTTGGGTACCTGAAAATTAGTCCTCGGGGCACACTTGTGCTTAAGGATCATGTTGCACTCGTCCCCCCTTCTTACACCTCCCTACTTGGGGTCTGCTCCACCTCCACCACCTCCACCACCTCTAGTTTTATTGGCACGCCGGCCCCCCCTTTGTCATGTTGAAGTTGCCTGCTCATATATCATGGCCCTTACTTGCAGGATGTCCTCCCACTTCCTGCCTGCAACTCCTCCTCCTCAGGGGGTGGGGTGACCTATTAACCCCATGTTTACCAGGCTGCAATCTTATGCAGCTGTGCAGAGGTGTCTAGACTCGAGGCTGGGAAGGACGGGGCAGGAGGACATGAACGCAGGCAAACTTCCCTGTGTGAAGTGCGCTCTGTGCGGGGTGAAGAATGCACTCTGTTGAGATAAACCCCAGCTTAGGGCGTGGGGGGAGGGGGTCATGTCTTCTGGAGAGCAAAAAATGTCTTGGTTGAGAGTGCTGCACATACCTGAGGTTAGAGTTCACCGTAATGTTGCAAACATGGCATCAAGTTTTGCATAAGCCCAGCAATATTGGAGGCGTTCTGGGCACTGGATGTGTATTTGTGATGCGAGCGTCTTGTTTCTTTATTGAAGAAAGAAAGTTCAATATTGAACTTTATTGAAAGACAAGAGCTTCTCTCAGAGGTTGGGGCCTATGACATGAGAGGTGGACAACACAAGCCATCTCTTTTGTCCGTGTGATTGTTCCTCTCCACAGATGAGTAAACAAGGGCCTTTGTTCAGCCCATGTTCTGCCCATGCAGCATGCTGAAAAGGGCTCCTCTGGTCCCTCCTTCTGTCCACAGCTTTTCTATTTATTTAGGGGATGCTTTTGTCGAAGGCAACTTACCGCGGTCTGTTATAGAGTCACACGTGTTTCAAAATGGTTATTAGTGTGACATGATACAGCACAGTAGCAAATACAAAAGGCAAAGAGGTTAATGAACTACATTACTCGTGTCGTTGTCTCTTACATTGATTTTTTTTTTAAATTCATTTATCTTGTGCTTTTCTCCTTAAAGCTGCTCACAATGATTTACTCATAAGTATCTTGCTCAAGGGTATAAAAGCATGGATGTGAACCTGTGCTGTTGTATGGCTGACGCTTTAACCACTGCGCCACCTGCTGCCTCCACAATCCCTCCCCTGTGCAGTTTTCTTTTTTCTTGTTTTTTTCTCTCTCTTTTTCTCATTCACTGACCTCATGTGCTGCTGGCATCTGTTTGATTCTCTCTTTCCTTACTTTTTTATTTCCACCAATTCCCTATTTCTCTCCTTTTGTTCTTGGAGTTTTCCCTCCATTTTTCCTGTTTCCTCCTACACCGTATGCCCTTGTGTTCTCCTCTCCCTGTCTCCTTTTTAGCCCCTATCCCCCATGCTGTGCCCGTTGAGGACGACGAGGTGAAAGCCAAGCGGATTACTGAGGCACTTTAATCTGACCAACCCACCAAGGGATTTTTCCTCCTCTTTCCTGCGAGGTGGCTGGGGGGGTTGAGGGGGTGGGGGGGAGGGGAGGGTTGCCGTGCATTTCTGGAATATTGTTCCTGTTTGGTCCAGACACAACTGCTGCTCCAACAAAAACAGTTTGGCTGTGGGGGTTGGTGTCGATGGGGGTGGAGTCTGTCATTTCTTACATTTCAATTTGTTTGCATTAACCAAAGCATCTTGTGCATGTGGTAGCTGGTTAATCACATTTTTAATAAAGGTTGTCTAATCTTAATGATACACAGTGCAGGAAATATGTGTCGAGAAAAGTGTTGTCGGAGAGGACTGTTAATTTTCTGTGCAGTTTATATTGAAAAAGAAAATAAAGGCAGAGAGCACATCCTTATCCTACTGCTTTATGTACAGAGGTGCCTTATACACACACAGCTGTATATTTTTTAATCATTCGTGCTTCAGTATATGGCCAAGTGTTGTTTTTGAAACCTGTTTGACTTGAGTAAGTAAATGAAGGGTTAGGTCCGGTCCAGTCCACTCTGGTCCAGTCCAGTGAGAAACCAGTGTGGTGTTTCTGTCTGAGCTTGGAAATCATGCCTTCTCATCCTTGTCATAGTCCCTGCAAAAAAGACAAAAGATTTTCAACATGTTATATCATATCACTTTAGTTTTGACGTATAGCAAAACATTGGTGGCATAAAATTATATATTTTCTCCTGTCCAACATGCTTTATATAGTTTTTTGTCAGAATAACTTTGAACACAATGTGATTATTGACATGAATATCAAAGATTTTCAAGAGTGTTATGCTAAAAAAGATATTGTACCATTTAACTGAAATTGCACATAAATTAGTTTCTTAAAACACAATTAAATGTTAATTTACAATGACAAAAACAAAAGTGTAGGACAGTACTTAGACCATCTACAATTTAAACTGTTCCAGCTATATTGAACTTTCTCCATATCTACATATGTATTATTTTTGAAGGTTGAACAAAAAAGTCCTAGTTAAATGGTTCAAATTT
This sequence comes from Arapaima gigas, assembly GCA_900497675.1. Lineage (NCBI taxonomy): Eukaryota > Metazoa > Chordata > Actinopteri > Osteoglossiformes > Osteoglossidae > Arapaima > Arapaima gigas. The sequence continues at coordinate 437,923 of UFQX01001618.1, read as the reverse complement.
GCTAAATATTTAAACAGATTGTGCTTGTGTAAACACACTGACTGAAATGACTGTTAACAGTACAGTTTTTTTAATAAAAAAGATACAGCTTCTTAGTTTTTTTTCACCAGATTGACTGTTTCAGTTAAATTATCCTAATTAATCACTTACTAAACAAGAATGTGAGATAGTTGTTAAAACATCCCATTAATGTGAGTTACTCTAATCTGTATCTCAGCCAGAAATGTTCCCTAGTGTTGTGCTTAAGTGTAAACAGTGAACATGTGTCACATCTGTAAAAGTGTAGCTGGGGGGGGGGGGGTGTTTTAAAAAAAAATTTTTTTTTTTTTTTTTTTTTTTTGTTCAGTGATTTGGAAGATCGACATGCTGCTTTACATTTTTATTTCTGTTCGAAATAAAACTGGTATTTGCTGATGGGCGTTTATAGCTAAAAGAGTTGTGTAAGTTGTGCAGACTGTTGGCGGCAGCCATCTCCCTGCCGTACTGCTGTTCTGTGCCAAGTGAAATTGGCATCCACGAAATTTGCCAATCCACATCTAAAAACTGGGCAACACTAAACAAATAACATGCTTAGAATTTTCCAGAAATCATGCGTCCACTTTTGTGCAGTTAACAAACCGTCATGTTATTCCCATTATTTGTACCTTCATACTAAATTTGAGGTTATATTTTTTAGAAGTAGGTGTTCATATGCCCTCTGCTCAGTGACGCACACTGGTGTGTAAACCAGATGTAGCTGCAAAGTTTGAAATATGTACATATTGGAGCCAAATTTTAATTTGTACAGCTACTCTGGTCTTAATTTCAGACCTTATCTACTGCTGGTAAGTTGTGATCTTTAGTGTCCCCTGTGGAACCTTCGCCCTCATTTAAAATTCGCTAAACATTTTTAGGACTTTGATTCACAGTTTTTCCCTTCATTTTGAATTATTTAGTTATTGGTTGATTTTTCTCCTCAAGTTCCAAGTATGCTCTGCTGGAGAACTGCGTTAGTTAATCATCACGTGCAGAACAATGTGAAGCAGCGTGGCATGCTGGCCGCACCATGCTTTCCTCTTGCTTAACATCCTTCGTGTGTGGACTGTGTTAAAACAACTAATTAAAACTCTCAAAGACTGCTAGCAATGTGGCTGAGCTTCACATAGCGAGGAATTGGAGGTTTAAACGGCTCCTACACCTCTGAGTCTCCTGAGGGTAACACAGCGATGGGGAGGATGCCTGTTGGGATCACAGGTTCGTCTCTGGTTCAGCTCAGTGCTGTTGTGCATTAAGAGTTGCCGTGTTGCGCCTAAAAGGCCCTTTTTGTATGGTGTGTTTGGGTGTTGTTAGCTGCTGGGGATTTGAATAGTGGTATTTTCTGGCAGGGTAACCTCAGCCTTCCCTCCGATGCTTGGGGGACCTGCACTGGGTTTCTCCTGCAGGACTGGCAACTCTGAGCTCCCTCAGATAGCAATTATCTTTACATCCATATAGCAGAAACTTAAATAATTTACCCATTTATACAGAAGGGTAATTTTTAGTAGAGCAACTCGGTAAACACCTTGCTCGAAGGTACTACACATCATGAATCTTTTGACTCCGAGGGTGGTTGTTGTATCCTCTGTGCTATCCTGTTGGCCCTTATAAACCCATTATAGTTGAGTACAATGTGTTGCTCAGTGCTCTGCAAACAAGTGTGTCATTGTGTGGGGAGATGTCACCTCTCGTGTTAGTAGCAGAAAGAAACACCCCTGACTCTGGCGCCTGGACCACCCTGTGAGACAAAACTTGACCTTAGCTGGTGACCCCAAACTTGGGCCAGTGCCAGGCCATTTAGCAGATGCTCTTCTCCAGAGCAGTGTACAGTGCTACATATGCTAATGCTAAACACCCCACAGTCATTCAGCAATTTAAACAGGAGAGCAGTGCGTCACAAGCTGTCTGCAGTGTAGAATCACCTGAAATGACTTTCTTTGGACTGTGGGTGGAAACTCAGCTCTTTACTCAGGTCTGGAACTGATGTACAGCGAGGGGCCAATGAGATGCCCGTGTGTCTTAACTATTCCTGTTATTCCTCTCATATTTATCTCATACCACGTATGAGACGTGCGGACATTCCCTCACTCCCTCTTAGTTTCTTTACCTTCTGAACAATGCCTGGCCAAATTGTTTTTTTTAGTGTGTGTGCGCGTGCGTGCGCGCGTGCACATGTGTTCAGTCTCATTTTTTCTTGCTCACATGCTTTTTCTTGCATGTGCTCTCTTTCTCTCTTTTGTAAACATGATGTCTTCTCGATCTGGGATGCCTGAGGGACTGAGTGCAGACAGGGCCCGTCACCATGACAACGGCTTCTGCAAGCTGCCTGCTGCCCGCCGCCTAGTCTCCATTGGCTGAGGGCTGTGGGAGGTATGGTGGCGGGTGGTTGGGGTTGTGTGTGTGTGTGTGTGTGTGTGTGTGTGTGGAGAGGAGTGGAAGCAGACGACCCGATTTCTCCTCCAGGGACTCTGCGGTCCACTTGTGTTGCCGTTCAGAATGAGCATAAAGCAGGGATGAGGATGGGGGTGGCTGGGCTGGGGGGGGTGGGTGTGGCGTCTCCCCTGGGCTCTTGCTATCGTTCCCTGTTCTGGGTCAGCCCACAGCCCGGAGGTCTGTACTGTCTTTATTGTCTGGTGTCTAACATTGCCCCTCCCCCCTTTTTTTAATTGTCATTAGTTTGTATTGCTCCCTCAGGTTGGGGTGTGCAGAGAGCAGAATGCTTTAAATTCCACTCTTATCAGGCAGCTGCCAAGGAAGCTGCATCTTGTGTACAGAGCACAACTTGGAGCAGCCACATGCCGTTGTGTCCAATGGGAGCCTGACCCGTATCTCTGTGGCATCTGTGGGTGACCGCTGTGGGCACGGAGAGAGCAAAGCGTTACACGCAACGTCCTCCACTACCCTAAACCCTCCCCCCTTGTGGAGGTGGCTGTCTTTCCCCGCACTGCCCCCCTTGTTGCCGTGTCTCTACCACACTTCATTTGAGGAGACGTCAGGGATCAGGTCTCAGTGGATTATCGGAGGTTCAGCCACTGGGCTTTCTTGTTCCATGGGGGGTGAGGCCCTGCACGGCACCGCCTGTGCCCCTGTTGCGGTGGCGACACTCTTTCAGTGTGAAGATGCTGTTGTTTACACAGCAACTTGGAGGATTGGGGAAGGTGTCAGTCAAATGGTTGGATCACGTTGAGTTTGGAGCAGAGACTCTGCAGCTGCTTGGCTGAGAAAGGGAAACCGAAGGCTCTTGTTTGGACGCTGTTGTGGAGAGATTGAGAGGAGGATGAGAGTGAGTGTGTTTTGGGTGTGGAGAGAGAGGTAAATAATCAGCTAGCAGGAGCCTTTGTCTGCCTCCTCGCAAAGTCAATAGGAATACAAGAAAGCACCCCTTCTGCATGTTCGTGCAAGTCGGTAAATATTTTTGGCTTTGTGTGTGTGTGTGTGTGTTTGTCTCTTGGGGGGTGGCATTGCACAAAATCAGAAAATGCCTCAAGACTGAAGAAAGGGGACTGTGCCAGTGCCGAGCCAGAAGTTAAAAAAGGTTCATGACGGCATAGACGGGGGTCTCTATCATGGTGTGTTTGGTGAGGGTGGGGGGGTGTGTCCTGAAGCGGGGAACAAGCCTAAATACAACATGGCAACAAGAAAGGAAAGGCCACGTGCAGGATTGTCAGCCACGTGGTGTCCAGATGCAGTTCTTCCCATTTCTCTTGGTCCTGTTGTAGTCGAGGGATGTGTGCGGTGAACAAAATACTCCTCTTCTTCTGCCCTCAGTGTGAGGAGGAGAGCTTTTGTGTGTGTATGTTTGAATGGAAGACGTGTGATGGAGAACAGCAGCGGGTGTGGCGGTCGTTGCAGAGGGTCGAGCCCATGTGCACACATCAGTGCTGGACTGCTGGAAGTTAGGTGGGTCTCACTGGAAGTGTGCAGGGGGCCCTGCAGGCTCTGCTGACCCATACAAACACACTGTGGTTGGATCTAAAGGGACATAGTAAATTCTTGGCCATGGGAAAAATATTTTATTTTATCTTATTTTTGCAAATATATGTATCACTTTCTCAGTTCTATGGGATGACATCAGTCTCACTGCTTGGGTTTTTGAAAATGCTTTGCAGGGGAGCTATTGTTCCTTGTTTGCCTTTGTCTTTAAGACATTTTCTCTGTTTTGTTAATATTTTTACATTTATTTACCTGTTTACACAGCTGGGTCATTTTTGCTCGATCACTTCAGGGGACACTGAATTTAATTTCTTTTCTTAGCTGTAAATACTGCCACGGGAGGACTTGAATCTCCAGGAGGGGGTGGCACCCATGGGCCTATGGACCCCCACAGCTTAATTTTTCTTCATTGCCTTTTGGTTTTTTTCCTCTCCTTGGTTGCCAGCTGGCTTACTCTATAGCTGTGCAGTCCTTTAGCTATACTTACTTTATATTATCTGTTATATCCATCCCTGTTGTCTCTTGATCTTTTGTTCAGCTCTCTGTCGCTGTGTGACAAGTGTGCTTTATACAGTTAAATTGAAGTGAACTGAACACGTGTACCTTGCTATTACAGAAGGTGGGATTCAAGCCTGGGTTCTTGCACCACCAGTACAACACTCACTGCCCTTCTCTCATTTTTTTCAGTGTCTCCTAAATTGCTGGATTGTCCTTTTAAAAACATCCAGGCACTTGGGTCAGAGTTGGGGTAAATCCCCAGTTTTCACCCTGATCGGCACCATAGCAGAGTTTTAGTGAAATGTTGGGTGTTGTTGTCCTCCCACATCATTTGACATGAAGATGAATGTCCTTCGGAAATGAGAAATTTCCCATAAAGAACTAAGTTGTCCATATTGGATTTTCCTGTTTTTAATATTTTTGAACAGTCATTCTGAGTTTTTGATTAGTCGCCACTGGTGCACTGGGTTTGTCTACACTTGCACTGTAGAGCATGTTAAACTATCTTTAATATTCAACAATTTTTTTCTTTGAACATTGGTCACATACACTGTAACGTGGTCATGCATTTTGCTCCGTAACTTGAAAACTGTACCTTATTGTGGTAACGTCAGTTATAAAAATCCTTGGCATCACTTTTTTAATATGGTCACATAAAAAAAAAAAATGCAGATTATCTCTGACTCAAGACTCAGTTGAGGACCAAGTGGGATTGTTCTAATGACAGAGTGATTGTATCCAAGTATGTAGACCCTCATACAGTAACTTCTTTTTAAACATTTGTTGATCTTTTTGGCCTGTGCATGTATACGTTTTAACTTAGCTGTAAGATGCTCATTTGCTTACCAAATCTTGGAAATCATTAAAATTTAATTTTTTGGTAATTCTTGTCCTTTTAATTTTTTAAATCATTACTTTTATTTATTTATTATTGACTGTGATAAGTGCAAGTCCATGTGTCAAGTACGTCACAAGAGGACAACCTGTACATTCTCATTCATAACTCCACCTGGCTTGTGAAGCGGTGTGAGAGGTCTGTGGTCAGACTTAAAGATGTTGTGTGTGTGTGTGTGTGTGTGTGTGTACGTGTGTGTGTGTGCGTGTGTGTCAGTGCTGCTTTTCAGCAGAGATGGAGGGTGGGATTCAGGAAAAAAGGCATGCGCGCGCGCTTACAATATATTTTAATATTTTTCTGTAGCCAGGTATGAATGTATTGCTCTTTAACATACAACACGTTTTGTGTTATTCACATCTCTTCTGTTTTGAATTATAGTTGCAACACAGTGGCTTTAGAAAGTTAATTTCATTTGTTTGACTTCGTCTTTTTGGTTTTGCTCTTTTCCAACATTATACTGTCTACTCTGTTCCTGTTGCCCCCCTTTTTTAATTTGTTTGTTTGTTTAGCCTTGTTTCCCAGGAGACATTAATTGATGTTCAGACTTGGTGTTTTCAGGCCTCTGTGGGTAACTTGTGCTTTGGACCAGCTCTTGTCTCAAGTGCAGTGAAGAAGAAAGTAGTTTGAAAAGCCCCCAGAAGTGAAGTTTGTCTTGTGTCAGCATTGATGTTACAGCTGTGACAAACAAGGATGAGCGAGAGACTATTTTTGAGGAGTTTTACAGAGTACAGGAACGAACAGATAGGGGCTGTTGTAAAAACTGGAGGAAGCCGAGGCGTATGGAAGCATTAATTATGCTCATTCAACGAGGCCCACACGCTGAGACTTGTACAGTAAACTGCTATGGATGAAGGCGCATTACATTCATCCGAAGCCTTGAGGAAGTTTTTGTTTATTCCTAATAGGTATATAATTTTTCCAAGATTTTACAAGCACTGGGTTATATGCTAAATCTGCATCATTTGAGATAAAAATGAGATTTGTTTTGTTTTGTCTTTTGTCAGGAATTAGGCCTTCGTTTATAAGTGTTTGGATTTGTATGACGTCGATCTGATGTGCATCTGTGTGCTTTGATTCATCCAGCAAAACCTAGGGAATTGAATATTAGTTTTTTTTTTTCTACAAAACAATTGGCTTATGGCCACTGTTTGGCTTTTTACAACAGTTCTACTTATATTTATTTGTTGAAGTGTTTTTTCTGCTAACTCTGCTGTTTTTGCCAGATGTGCTAGGAGATGTTTTCATAATTTTGGCTGAATCCTGTCCAACAAAAAGATCTTATTTTAGGTTTATTTCCCACTAATGTAGCCTGGTGCTGTACCAGTCAGGGCAGAGTGGTTGTCGTGCTTCTTGTAGTATGAAGTCTGAAGTCGGCTGGCTTGCAGTTAACTGTCTGGCTTCATAGATCTCCTCCCCTGGTATTTTTTCATCATGTGGTCACTTTCACAATGTGTTTCTTCATGTTGGAATGTGTTCTGAAGTGATAACCAAGCTCTGGCTTTTTGGCAGAATGAGTTGCACAGGTCAGTGCAGTGCATCCCTGGAGAGGTCACAGGTCAGGATGCTGGTGGAGTCCTGCCTTGGTTTCCTACCTAATCATCCAATCTGCACATCCCCCCTCATTTTCAGATTCATTGTGCTTTGTTGGCGTGACAAATGTACACTTGTGCTACCAAACCAATTCAACAACAATACTGAGAACAACACTCATTCTCCCTCACCCTTTCTCTGCTGCGGTCCCTCGATTTTGGCAGCACCACAGACCTTCCATTGTTTTGGGAAGGTAGTTGCTGTCTGCCACCCCCATCCCCCAACAGCCCCCCGCTACTCCAGCTTGATAGCCCATCTTGTTGATGAATGCATACTGAGTAAACTGACATTAAGGGTTTAATATGCCAGGCTTCTCCTGTAGGAGAGGGTCAAATCATCTTCATGAAGATTGTTGTGGTGTTTAAGGAGAGAACTTACTTTAGGTACAAAAGATGCAGGTCGTTAACTAATACATATATTTTCCATCCACTTGGTGCATGCCGCAGTGGAGCAGAGTAGGGAAAGTGTGGAGAACGTTAAACGGTACCAACTGGTCGACTCCCTTCTTACAGCTTTCACAGTTGTCTCATTGGTTTAACTCTGCCATAGCTGTCCTTAAAGTGCCCTCAGCCATCTAGGTGTGCAGTTGGGAGTGGATAAGAATTGTTGGATGAACCTCAACCTTAGGGTACCCTTTGCTTATTTTTCTTGTCAGCTGGGTCTGGGAAGGCCTGTTTGGTGGTCTGTACTGGGTCATCGATGTCCAGGTGTAGTATAGGGAACAGAGTGCACATCAACACACCTTTCTCTCCTCTTGTCTTCTTCAACTTCACAGGGCCACCCAGGGTTGTGGAGCACATCTGCATGGTCCTTACAACGTGGCTTTTACATAAGGATAAGGATCCGGTCACTGCCTACTTAACGTCGTGCAGTAAATGCCGCACCATAATAACCACAGCGTTTTTGGACTGTCATGCTCATAAAGACATACAGGTTCACACTCACGCACCAGACCGAAGCTGTGTGACCTGCGAAACCTAAAACACACTTTGTAACACTCTTAAAAATGCATTCTACATCATACAACATCATGGAGAAATGTGAGATATTATTTTCCAGCAATTTCATGTTTTTAGTGGGAAGTATGTTATTTCAATACATTTATTGGAAAATAATCATATTTCATCTTTTCCAAGTGTTTAACTGAAACAGTAGCAGTCACAGGACCTGGGGCATGTCTCCCAGTCCTCTAGGTTAGCAGTCAAGTGCAGTTAATGGCAGGGTGTTTGGTCCCGAACCTGGACGTTAGTCGAAAAATAGATGTATAGCTTCCTGCAGGTTTTGTCTGTTTCTGTTGTCTCCAAACCACCCGTTGTGGCTCCTCCCCTGCCTCCCAACCCCTCCCTCCTTGCCCCCTGCAGCTCCACAGAGCCAAACCCCAGTATACAGAATGGAGAGAGGAGGCTGCTGGGAACAGAATGGGGAGGAGGAGTTGGGATGGAGAGAGGATATTGGTAACAATCCTGCCAGAAACTCTTTTCATTTTTAATAAGTCCCACAGGAGGTCATATCCATAAAGTGCATTATATTATATAAACCTTGAGGCCAAGTTGGGAACAAGGAACCCGGTTTTGCACGGCTTTGTCTTGTTAGTCTGTCAGGCAAGAATTAGAGGAGGACTTTCAAATAATGTTTGATCATTTAGCCTGCAGATTTGTAGGCAGGTCAGAGACAGCAGCATTATTGCCTTTGTGCCTCCTGAAATCATCCAAACTATTTACAGTGACAAAGGCGCTCCATATTTCGCTGGTTCAGTTTGTGTATGTGTACACCCAGGCTGTCTTGTCGTTGCCTAGCTGTGGAGGGAGAAGGAGAGTTAAGGTAATTTCCCTTATTACGTTTGATTTGTAGCCTGCAGAATTCTTAGTTGGTTGGGAAACCAATTACTTGACTGCCAGCCTGTTACAAAGGTGTTATTAAAAAGGGGTTTTGTTCTGTTTTATTTTATTAAGGCACACAGTATGCAAACGGCCTCATGTTTGTCAGCTGCGGAATCAGAGGCAGGAGGAAGTTGATGCTTCTCTTGCTTTTCTTCCTCTGTTTACCTCTGTGTGTTTCCTCCTCCGTATGACAGCCTTGTTCCTGTGCAAAGCTTAGAATGCAAACCACTTTAAATTAACTGTTCTATTAGCTGAAGTAATCTGTTATGATTTATTATTGGCCTGAAATGAAGTCACATTGATTAATCAGTTAAGCAATAGTATAAAGTAGTTATAACTTCTCCAAAGGTGTCAATACTTCCTTGGAAGTGAGTTTTTATCACCTTGCTTCTCACCAGAGGCCAAAGCAACGTGTGTATGTGGAGAAGGTCACTGGCACGTGTCTCTTTGGGTGTGAAGACCATATATTACAGGTATGGAGACAGGAGACACACTGGTCAATGTAATGATCATGCCACCTACACTGCCATAGGACGAGGAAGGGAATTTTTGTCCCAGTGTGCAAGCAGGTTGAAGACCTCACATAGTGGGCTGTCTCTTACAGTGGGCATCCTCCACAATGGCTTGTGGAAAAAATATAACCATCTTTCACACAACTGGCTTGTTCTTCAAGACATATATTCAAGACATAAGGCATATTGGGCCTTATTTCCCATATATGTCCTATCCATAACTATACTCTATGTTCAGTGGGCATGTGACTGCACACGTACTTAGCTATCCTCACCTGATTCCCAACAACGCAACTCCTGTCTCTGGTTATCGGCTCTTCAGTCATTTAATAACTACAACAAAGTAAACATGGTGTAAACACTCATGGGAACACTTAAGAACATTACAGAACATGTTCATTTAATTGCTCAGATTCTTTATGACTAGCGCAAGACAGCATGGAGAACTGCTTCCTACTTCTTCTTGTGTCCTATCAACAACCTCAACTGATCACAACCATTGATTAATGTAAACCTGATATCAAAACTGAAGTTGCAGATTATAATGTTGAGCTGCTTGCTTTTAACATCTATAGCATAAACATCTTTTACAAAACTGTCAACATCTCTACTGCTGGGATACACTCCTCCAAAACCCTGCAGTGGTCCAGACGTTACCAGTAAAAAAGGAAAAGCTGAAAATACAACATTAAAAACATGGTAGAAATAGAAATGTTTGTTACAGGCATTAAAAAACACTCCTGTACTCCAGTATTCAAGCTCTCGGTCTCTAAATTCCTGGAATAACAAGCGATATATACTGATATCCTCGGTTTCTTGGTATCAGAGAAGTCCCAGCATGATGTATGCTGTATAGAACAGCAGCCGAAATGCATCTGAAAAATATTGGAAATTGTCGTGAGAACGAGAGCCAAACCACCTGGCAGCACCGCGCCTCACATCTGCTTTCTCAGCCTTTGCCTCGTGTGGCCCGTGTTGGAGTGCAGCTTGCATTTTCGCATTTTTCTTTGCTTCTGTTCAACTGGCAAGAACCCGATAACAGTTCACTACAGTAACAGCCCATTACAGTAGCTGTTTTATTCTTTTTTCTATTTGTGTAATGTTTATCTTTTCTTAATTTTTACGTTAATTTGACGGTTAAATGTTTAGTGCTACTTATAAGGAACAAATTGTAATGTATGATGCTTAATTTAAAAAAAAACTGCATATAAACACACAAATGCAAGTTCATTACCTCACTACCTGTTTGGTAATTAGGTAATTGGTGTTTAAAGTCTTTTTTCTTAATAGGTGTTTCTAGGATGAACCCAGTACAAATGATAGTTTTCCTCATTAGAAATAATATTGGAAACTTGCCTGATATCCGCGTTGATGTACAGGAACCAATTACATTGGGGTACCGGGGTACAGGTGTGTCTGTGCTGGAATGGCATCCCATCCAGGGGTTGTGGTTTTGGGATAGGCTGTGCCCCCTGTGGCCCTGACCACGACTAAACAGTGGAGCTTAAAGGATGGATAGATGAATGAATGAATATTACAGAGTAAGTTGCAGTGATCAATGTTTTGCTTAAAAATACCTTTTATAATATTAATTTTATTGGAGTTAGTTTTAGGTGAAGTATTTTTCTTTATGTTCCACAAGAAATAATGGTACTTTTGACTCCCTCACAAAAGGAGTGTGCCAAACTGTGTGATTTCTTGGAATAAATTAATCCTGTTATATGAGGGGGTGTGTGGGGGTTTTTTTTTTTTTTTTTTTTTGCTTTGCGGTGTGGGTTGGCTGAGCTGCTGCAATCTGATGTCCTGGTTCCTACTGATGCCCCGGTTCCTACTGATGCCCCTACTGCCACACCCAGCATGTCCCTCACACACAGCTTGTCCATTGACAAGATGGACATGGGCTTGTTTCTGTTGATCCTGGCAGTTTTTGGGGGGAAATACCAATTTTGTAAGTGCTGTCTTTGAACTGACACCTATGCTGCTCTATTAGGCACTTTAAAATACTGACAAGTTCAAATCCCACATCCTACTGTTGTACTTTGGAGGGAGGTACTTACATTGTGTTGCTACAGTAAAAATTACCCAGCTGCATCAACACTGCTTGTAGTGTACAAACTCAATGTGAAGTGTAGGAAAAAAGTGTCACCTAAGTAAACAAATAAATAAGTATAACTAATACAGTGTATGTGACTAGTAGTAAGAGTGAAACAGCAGGTTTCCATTGTTTCATCTCATTTTCACATGTGCCTGACTGCTCATATCAGGAGTGTGTGTTACCAGGCAGCCCAAATGGGAACAATGACAGCAGTGTGTCATTGTAGTGGCAGTCTCGCCCGAAAGGATATGCTTGCTACTGTGTGGTCCTCAGGGAGTGGGTGCTAACAGGCACATCGGCGTCGAGTCCCTGCACCCCAACATGGGACATAGAAAGGGGCTCTCTGGGCCAGATTTGTTTACTGGCAATTAATTCACCTGATTGACACAGCAGCTGCCAGGTAAGCGAGGGGACTTTGGAGCCTGGAGATCACTGTTGCATAGGGTTCCTCATGTGGTGTTGGAGGTGCAGTTGTGCACCAGGCTCTTCCCCCATTGATTCAAAGGTACATCTATGAGACAGCAGCCCTAATTATGGCTTCCAGACTCCCGAGGAAATCTTTACAGTGTCCACTCCAGTGACAGAATTACTGAATTACTGGTTCACGTGGAGCCACAGCTATGGTGGGGTGGGTCACTAACAGGCAGCGACTGCATGGCCCAAGATGTGGGATGCAACCAGCTCAGAGCCAAACATACTGTGGCCCTCTTGGCACGTGTGTGTGTGTGTGTGTGCGTGCACACATTTGTGCTGAATGTACCTCCTGATGGGGAGGCATGCCCTGTGTGGTCAGGCCAATAGAATACTTTGATTATTTTTGTAATTAATTTTCTTCCAGTTTACAGCTGTAGCTCTAGTATGTTAGACATGTAAAGCAATTGGAAGGAAATGCAACTGAACTGTCCGCTTTAAAACAGTGATGTGAACCGAGGCTGAAACCTGTAGCTCTATGGAGGACTTTCTCTGCCTTTCTAGTCCCTTAAACAGAACTCTTTTGCTGTTTTTGTGCAAGTGTGAAACTCTGGGGTGATGACTAGGCTGGATTTTGGTCTTTACTAAACACACAATCTGCTGCAGCATATTTTTGCATAATGGCTGTTTATAAATGTATATAGAGCTTATTAACGGATTAGTTTGGGTAATTTGGTTGAACCAAAACCAGCAGGCAGAAACAGTTCACCACTGTGTTTACACTGTGTGTGTGTGTGTGGGGGGGGGGGGACAGTGAGTTGATCCAGGTGGTCTGCTGTCTCCATGCATACAGTAGCAGATCACTGCTCTCTGGCCTACCTCAGGTCTGACCCCCCCCCCCCCCCCCCCCCCCCCCCCCCCCCCCCCCCCCCCCCCCCCCCCCCCCCCCCCCCCNACCCCCCCCCCCCCCCCACTTGCTGCGTCACATGTCCAAGCACTGAAAATAAATAGCGTTAAATGCTTAACAACACAGAGAGCTGTGTTAAATGTTGCAGATATGAGTGTATATAATAAAACATTAGAGTATGGAAGACAACTTTACCATAAACAATTATTCCCTTAATTCACCAGATGAATAAAATAATTTGAGTCCAAGGAAAACCACAGAATGGATTTGAAGGGTTAAAAGACTTAGGGTCAGAGAACGTGTGTGTGTGTGTGTGTGGGGAAGCAAACAGACAAGCTATCAAAAGCCACAGGCTCCTTTAAACTGGCTCTCCTCTTTTTTTTTTTCCCTCTCCCTCCTTCTCTCTCTTTCTCCCTGGCCAGCAGATGATTGACGGCCTGAGGGTTTTAATGGGCACTGGAGAGGGAGAGCTGAGGTCGGGGTTGTCATGGCAACAAGGAGAAAGGGTCTTTGGTTGCTTTACCTGAGCTGAGTGAAGTCTCGCTGGCTGTGTGCTTCAGAAGGCCTCTGCGACTGAGCTGCATTGCTGTCAAGGCTGTGGTTGCTACTGATCACCCAGCATGCATCTGGTCAGGATTGCATTTACACCGATGGTCCGTGGTTTGGAGAATGACAGCTTGTACGTTTCTGTGGTAACGTGCCCCCTTTGTGCGACATTGTTGACTCGGTGGTTGTGAAGAGGGTGCCAGCTGCTGTTTAATGGTCCCGTGTGGGCAACTCTGTTCTGGGCCAGTTTGAAATCAGTGCTGGTGTTGCTTTGATCCCACCATCACTTGGATGGGTGGAGCTCTATGCCTGGGGTTGCCCAGCCCCAAGGGGGTCTCTGCATTGTTACTGATTGATATCTTGAATGAAAGAGCAGAAAAATGGAGAGTGGAGCTGGACAAAGCTGGGTGGTGCTAAACAGCCGTAGCTGTCCAGTAAATAAGTGTTGACAAAGCTCAGTGAGCCCCCCCCAACTCCCCATTGAACATGCACTCTAATCCTGCCACATCTTCTGCCGGCTTAGAGGAAACGGTGTGCAGCTGTGCCAGCTGTGAGTGTGTGTGTGTGTCTAATAAAAGCTTTTCAAACTTGCACTAGCGTTTCAAATAATCTATTTTACAATATGTCCCTTTCTTTGTGTTAGTAAAGCGACCAGAACAGATTTTTGTGATTTTCATATGCATACAAGATGTTAAGTATTACTTGTTAATGCAGTGGGCCTGTAATTATAGATGAGCAGTACCTTGTATTTTTCACATTTAATTAAAATTTGTCTTTTGGAATCCCTTCAGGTGATAGAAATTGATAAAAGTGCATATGAGAATAAGTGGAATTCCTCTTCTTCCTCAGGTATTGTTTTATGACCCTGGTTGCAGGGGTCACATGAGTGTTTTTCATATGCTGCAGAGAAGAGTCTGGTGGTCGGTGGCACTGTGGTGACTGTGCCTGTGAGATACTTTAGTGATGGCCAATTGAGTGGTGTTGTGGTTGGAAAAGCAGAGTGCAGTTTGTCTTACTGTGACTTTTCCACATTCGTCTGAGGGTCCTGGAGAAGCTTGATGTGGTCTTCCTGACCCGTAGCCTCGAATCCTGTGTTGAGTACTCAGATCTGATCTTCTCTTGGGTTGCAGAGTGCAGCTGCTGCCCCCAGCCCGGTGATGGGCAACATGCCCCCCAACGACGGCATGCCTGGCGGACCCATGCCCCCTGGCTTCTTTCAGGTAAGTTTGGATTCTTTGATCACCTTGACCTTGCTCTTCCATCTTCCTGCATCGCTCACCTCTTACTCCCACCTGTTACTACCTTATTGGCCCCATGTTTTGACTGCTGGGTTTCCATTTTCCTGGCCTGACCTTCTCTGCTCCCGTTCTCATCATCACGGCTGGTGTGCCCCTGACTGTGAAGGAGTTCTCTGGATTACCCCGTTCAAGCACCACTGCCTGGCCTGTGTGCGCCTGTTCGGCTGCTGCAGAAGAGTGAATGTTGATCAGTCGGAGATCGAACTGGTGGGCAGTTTTCGGGGCACGCAAGAAGCAAACTCTCCTGATGTTTCCATGAATAGTGCAGCACTCCAGAAATGGCACCACTGGGTATTGTGAGGTGAAGAAGGAAGATCACTTGCTGGCTGCCCAACGTCAGGGTGTAAGGAATAGCCCCTTAGCTTATACCCCCATATTTATAGGGCTGCTTATTCTCTTGCTCTTGTATGCTTTTACATGTAACTAAAGGTTGTTCACACATGCAGCAGCACTGCAAGTTTGTAAGTTAACTGTGTAAATGCCTGCAGCTCATCTCCCAGCATTCCTCGGCAGACCAGCAGATAACTGCTCATGTCTTCCTTTGCTACAGCTCAGGAACTTTTTTATATTCTGTTGTTTTTGTTGTGGCCACTTCTTAAGTGGTGATCTTCACTGTTTAAGTAACTTTTTGTTATTAAGCATTCAGTGCTGACAGTCAGGATGACCCTGGGGTGCACAAAACAGCCTTAGGATCCACAGTCCTGGACCTGAGTGGTCATGAGGTTACCGGTTACCAGCTGTTTGGCTCAGCAGACAATTAAATGCAGGGAAAATGTCTCAAAAGTACTGTATGGGTGGAAAGAAGTTGAATGTCCAGGTGAACAGTGACTTGGATGTATGACACAGGCACAGCTGAAATCTGAAATGTCACAATCCCTGTGGTATGTGGGGTTGCTGACTGTGCAAAAACTGGCTGTTGCTGCTTAGGTGATGTTCCTCAGCTCAGTCTCGCACAGTTTCTGTCTGTTCCTTCTCTCTCTTGGTGGTGCTCCTGCACACCTCCCTGTGCCCTCAGACTGATCATGTTTTTCATTCATTCAGTCTCTCTGTGCCCTGCTTTCTTCCATCTCTACCAGGTCTTTCATTCCATCCACTATCCTTACATGGCTGACACTCCTTCATGTTGCTCCTCCATTTGTGAGACTAACTGGCACATTAATATTGACCCCACTCTAACCAACAAGTAGTGTAACAGTGCTGTTTCCTTTGTGCCATAGCACCCTTGAACAAGGTACTTACTCTGAATTGATTCACTAGAAATTACCCAGCTGTACAAATGGATGAAAACTTCATGTAGCTCAAAATTCTAAGTCTGTACTGCCTAAATGTACAGATGTAAAGGTAAACAACAGTACCAAAGCCCTGTGTGTCTAACACTTTGGGGGTGGAAATAGATGTGGTTCTTGTTGGAAATTCAATAATAAACATTTACTGAGAAAATTGTATTATTAAGGGAAAAACATAACTTTAAGTTGTTTCACCCAACAGATTTCTACTGTAGGCTTAAGTACCTTAACTGCTGAGAAACACTTGTTCTAAATATACATGAAGCACATTAAATGAAAGCTTGCTGGAGTGAACAGTGAGAACCTATTGATCTTGCTGATTGACATTTTTACAGTAATAATTATGGTTAAGACTTTCATCTTGTTTATGTCAGCTGTTGAGCCTTACTGGTGGCACGTACTGGATGCACAGATAGCTGCCTGTCACCCCGTCACCTTCTCTCTGCCCGAGGTAGAAGCGGTCAACAGTGGTCGGTCATTCAGAAGACCAGACGTGGTCTAATGAAAGTTGAGTGGTAAAATCATCTACTGAGGCAGCTCCATTATAACTGAAACTGCTTTATAGTAAGTGTTACATCTGAATTTGTATTCCTGCTGAAAAGAGTTTGACAGAGGCTTGTCGCCTAGGTTCTTCTCCTTGCTCTGTCATTTCTTCTTGTTCTCTAGATTTCAGATTTGATGTTTTGATGCTGTGCTGTCCTCCAGTGAAAGCACACAGCCAAGGCAGCAAACGCCGGCGTTACAGTAGAAACCGGCTCAGCATCGCAGTACAGTGTGGCTGCCGGAGTTGCTTCAAAATCTCGGCTCTTAATTTAAATTCAGCCCTAGGCTTAGCCTGCCGTACTCATCCAGTAAGTTCTGCTTAAAGCTATATTTATTTTTATGATCAGTTAGCCCAGAGCACATACCCCCTTATTTCTAGGGCAGCTTATCCTCTTGCACTTGTATCCTTTTGCGCATCTAGAGGTTGTTCATACTAGAATGCTGCATGTACATTTGTAAATGAAGTGTGTAAATGTGTGTAGATCTGCCCAATTTGAGCGTACCTCTAAAAACTGTGTCTGGTGGGGGGTGTCACCCAGCACTGGTCCTGTCGGTCCTGTCTGTCACCCACTGGTTTCTTTCTCGGTTTGATTCTGCCCCACTGACAACCGGAAGAGATGGAGGCATGGGCAGGGGGTGTGTGTGTGTGTGTGTGTGTGTGTGTGTGTGTGTGTGTGTGTGAGAATCATATCGATGTGTTGTCTGGATGTTTGCAGGGCGGTTGTTGCTCACAGAAATGTCTGGAAAGTCTCCCTTTTTCTCAGTGCCTGCACAGGGCCCAGCAGACTGGGCAGCTACACTTTTGTAACTGAATTAATGTTAATGTATTTGTGTGTGGGGGGCAGCTATGAGCTGTTTGGACACTCTCTCTCTCTCTCTCTCTCTCTCTCTCTCTCTCTCTCTCTCTCTCTCTCTCTCGTGTGGTATGTGTGTGTGTGTGTGTGTGCATAATGGAGTGGTGTGCACTCCAGCAGTGCTCACAGATGCAGGAGTTGTAATTAACAGTTATGACCCAGGACTGCTCTGTAAGGCGAAAGGCGTGGACTCCCCCCGCCCCCCGAACTAGCCCGATCTTCCCATCGCAGGCCAGGATTCACACCAGATTCTGCAGCAAGAATGGGGGCAGGGGAAGACAGAGGAGCAGGTGCCTGGCTGCTGTCCCAGACCTGCAGGTCTCTGTGACAGAGCAGGGGGTGTGGCCTGCATGACCCTACTGATGCCGCAAAGCATGCTGGAGAGAACATACACGAGTGGTGAGACCAGCAGCTACACATATCCAAACAGAGGGTGGCGATGGGGCATGTGATGTGGATGGTATCTGTTTACCCGCTGAAAAAAACGCGTCACCTTCTTAGAAACTCCTGCTAATGTTACCCAGGGCATCCCCTGTGCACTGGTCCTCCTGTTCCCCCCGGGACTGCTGGAGCCACATTTGGCATCTACACAACCCTCCTGCGTGTTCCCTAGTGTTTACTGGTCTTGCGGCACACAGGCTACTCTGGGGCTGAGGGTCAGGAGACCTCGCTGCTGTGAGCCCAGCTGGAGGTCAGAGTTCAACGTCAGGTGTTTACAGATAAAGCAGCACTGCCGACTGACGGGAAATAAAGACGTTGAGAGAACAGTTGCCTGTTTTTTGTCTGTAGACTAACCTGACTTACAATCGCAGTCCTACTTTTGTGCAACAAGGGACTCAATAGTTAAATTAATATTTCCAGTTTTGTTTGTGGTTGGCACTGTGCCACAGTGAATGTTCTCATTTGTGTTTGAGATGGTATAGTAACTTTTTTTTTACCAGTTTTGTTAGCATTTTAGATTAATTTTTTACTAGTGCTGACTGAACCTCTATTCTGTTCTGAAACATTGAGAGTGAGTGAGCGTGTGCGCGCCCTGCGCCATTGGGTTTGTTTTCGTGCTTAATGTTTAGGCAGTAAATCAACAGTGATGCGCTGCCCTCTTGTGGTGCAGGCAGGCCTCTGCTTCGCGCTCTGCTCCTGCTCCCTGCTTTCCGGCTGGCCGCTCTCACAGGAATGCCAATGTGGAAACTGTGCTCCTGTGTGGCGCAGTGATGGGGAGCAGTATGTGGAGGGCTTGTTGTTGATGAGTTTGTGGTGCTCTGCCAAGCTGTTATCACCTTAGCTGGGTAGAAAATGATTTTATTAATTGCTTCATTTAACGCTCCTCAGTCCCATCCCCCCGCCTCCGCCCATCTCCCACTCCACTCAGCCGTATTGTTCTTCCGAAGCCATTGGCCAAGCCCCGTTCTGTCTCTGCAGGGGCTCTCCGGTAAAACGCCAAACCTACAGATACCATATGCTTCTCCATTCGTTGCTGACGGTCACAGCCAGTGGGGGGGGGGGGGTGAGCAGTAGTGCTGTACTGTTATTAAACAGCTGTCGAGGCTGGGGGGGCAACAGCTGGCTTGTGCGGTTGGGTTCCATGGGGATGGCTTGTTACATGGTGTAACACAGGCCGCCATGTGTGGCAGGACTGAGGCCAGATCCCGCGGAAGACCACACCATAGCCACGACCCCCAAGGGTGGCCCTCATTGAGCCCCCTCGATGGCAACCAAGACCTGCACAGGTACTGGTAGTGCACCACACTGGAGCAGATGCTGATGCTCTTACCTGTGCTCATCTCCACATCCAGTCTGGTCTCTTAATAGATAGTGTTTTAAAAAAAAATGAACACACACTTTAATACAGAAAAACACACCCCTTAGGTAGTTTACTGGTGGTAGGTATTTGGCATACAAAGAAAGATGGTTTGTGATTAACTGCTCACGTTGAGACACTTCTGTAGGTTGAAAAGGTTGTGTAAAATGTGTATTTGGCACGCCGTTGTTTAATTAATGCCAGTCATTTGGGGAATATTGCAGTGTTTGGGCAGCTTCCTGTGTGTTGGGGGTGCCTGGAACAACAGTGCAGTAGTTGGACCAGGACCAGATGAATGTGACATTTGTGGGGATATTAAAAAGGCTCTCACAGTGTTGGAGGGCTTTCTCAGTCCACCGAGACCGAGGGGCCTCTCTTGGCCCGTGGCGCTGGAGCAGCTTCATTTGGCCGGTAGCGTTTGAGGGAGTCTGTTGGCCTGTATTGCTGAAGGGGCTTTTGTTAGTCTGTCACATCATAGGATCTCTCTGCTTGTGTTACTGAAGGGCCTCTTTCGGCCCCCAATGTTGGAGTCTGAAGCAGTGGCCTGTTGAGATGGAGGAGCTTATCTTGGTCCGTTGTTTCGGAGGGCTTTGGTCCGTTTTTGTAGGCCTTTAAAGTTGTAGGGTCTCTTGACCTGTGGTGTTGGAGGGTTTTCACTTTGCTTGTACTGTTGGAGGGGCTTCTCTTGCTCTGTAGCATTGGAACATCTTCTCTGGGCCTGTAGGATCAGAGGGGCTTCTTTTGGCCTGTAGTGTTGTGCTGGTTTTTCTTGGCCCATAGCATTGGAGGAGCTTCTTTCGCTTTGTGACACTGAAAGGCATTTACTGACTTGTCCTGCTGGAAGGGCTTCTCTTGGCCTGTGGTATTGGAGGGGTCCTCCTGGTTCATTGAGATGGAGGGTCTTCTCCTGGCTTACAGTATTGGATGGGTTCCTCTTGGCACATGGCTTTTGAGGAGCTTCTCTGTGCCCATACCATGGGAGGATTTCTTGGTCTGTAGTATTTGAGGGGCTTCCCTTAGTTGGTTGATTGTGTTAGGTGGGTTCGCCAGGTTCGAAAGCAACGCTCTGTCTCATCCTCCTCTTCTCTCTTCAAGGGACCTCCCGGCTCCCAGCCGTCACCTCATGCACAGCCCCCCCCACACAACCCCAGCAACCCCATGATGGGACCTCATGGCCAGGTAAGCACACTCAGCCTGTAGGCAAGACATCTGTGGACACACACAGGTACATGTAACCATACAGAATTTCTCTCTTTGGGTCTCTCTCTCTCTCTCTCTCTCTCTCTCTCTCTCTCACTCACATACACGCATGCACACACACACACACACACACACGTTTTAACATGCAAACACAGCTGATGAAAGTACCCTTTAACTAGGCAGTGGTGCATGGAGACAGTAAAACGGGCAGTGGTGAAGCCCAGCAAATGTGTTGAAGCGGGGGCCTTGTGAACTCGCAGTGAGGGAAAGGAGAAAGACAGTTCTGCTGTGACCGGATTGGTCTCCCTCGCTGCCACACGGCTGTGGGTACGAGTGCTGACACGAGGGTCTCCACCATGTCGTGAGTCCTGTGTGTCAGTGACTTGTGCAAGAGGATGAATAATTGAGGCCTCCTGGGCAGACTGCAGAAAGAGGAGGTGTGCGGGGGGCTCTGGGGCTGGCGTACCCCGTTCTTTATACACCGCACTCCTTGTCCCACATCCCCTACATACGGCATTAATATTGTAGGGCCTGACATTGTGCAGCACTGGCACACAAACACAGTGCATCGTGTGTGTGTGTGTCTGTGTGTGAGAGAGAGTGGAAGAGCGAGACGGAGGCTGTAGGGGGAAACAGCCACCCCCATGAGGCCACAGTCATTATGTAACCTCTCTCCCGCTCGCTTTTCCTCCTCCCAATGCCTGCTCCTCTCTAATTAGCTCTGAAAGGCACTCTTTCCATTCTTGTGGTCTCATGTTTCCCGGCCTGCGCACATCCTCCTCACCGTGTCTGTGTTCGCTTGTGTTTGTTTCTGAGGAACAATGGTGGCTAGCTTCTCGAGCTTCCAGCCCTCAGCCCTCATTTCTGACGCCACATGTGGACGCAGGGTTATGAAAGCACTGCTAATGTAAAGTTGACGCGGCAGCGCGGGGGTGAAGGCTAGGTCTTGCCACCGTAACCCTTTCCAGAGCTCAAGCTCATGAGCGTCCAGGCCCAATACAATATTAAACTACGTTCATTTTCCCTGTAAGATCAAATATGCGACAAACACCATTTCATGCACTAACACCTTGATTAGTACTGCTGTATGGTGGAGCGCTTGTTCTCGTTCTCAGTAATTTTACCATGTTACTTTACCACATTTTAAAAAGTCATCACAGATATTTGGAATATATTTGTGTCATCTGAGTTTATTTGCTGCTGTTAAATTTATACCAAGTCTTTCTTGTGTGATGTTGTCTTCGCACCATTTTTGGGCTCTATTTGTGCTATATGCTGTAAAGCACCGTTTTATCTAGAGCTGCGTTTTTCAATATCTCATTCTGAGCTCCGATCCAGGGAACACAGTACAGTTACTGTGCTGGCTGGTGTTAGAGGTGTTTCCTAGACACTCGTGTCTTTGGCAAAGTGAAGACAAACGTATTTTGAAACTGAGCTAACCATTGCTTTAAAAGCAGCTCGCTGATGTTTGTTTTGGGACAGAGGTTTGTTTCTTGGCACGAGGTACGGTGGTGGTCTATTTTTGCTGACTGCCTGCTGCACACAGTGACTGCCGAAACAGCTGAGAGTGAGGTGTGTGAGAGGAGTGTGTGTGTGTGTGTGTGTGTAGAGAAGCTCAAGACTTCACGATGGGCTAGCAACCCACCTGCTCCTGGCTGCTGCTTCCCACATCTTGTCAGGCCTGCTCCATCTTCCCATGAGCCACCTCCATCCCTCCCCAGCCTCATGTCCCTCTGTGTCCCTTCCTCAGGCGTGTGCTGTTTCATGCTGCTACATTTGTCCTTTAAACTTTTATTCACTGTAAATTATAGAGAGACCTTGAACGTGGGTTTGAGGTCACCAAGTGTTCAGCCATGAGACAGCAAAGATTTGTGAAACCAAAAAGTTTTCCTTCTCAACCTCTGGCTCCCCCTACTGGTGTCCTTAACTGCATTGTCTGAGGGACACAGGTGCCACATGGGGCCACACCAGTCCTGCATCCCAGCGGCTGTTACTCTAGTGGCCATAACTGGCTGCTGACTGGGGCAGCCAGAGGTAAAGTAGCTGCTGCCTTAGAGCATCCAGGTTAGAGTCCCACATTCTGCTTTTTGGTACTTAAAAATGATTTGATCCAGTAAAAAAAAAAATACCTTGGTGTTTAAATAGGTAAATTAGTTGCAGGTCTTTTCAGAGAGAAGAATCAGTGAAATAAATAAATGCAAGTATGATTATAGGAGCAGGAAGTTTTCTCATGTCCCCCTACTTGACTTTTTCCCTGTCTGCAGCCTTTCATGTCTCCGCGGTACCCAGGTGGACCTCGGCCCTCACTCCGCATGCCAAATCAGGTACTCCCACACTTCTTTTCCTCTCCTGTTCTGTAGACTCAGGTGTGTTGTCCAATGAAAAGTTTGATACTGTAGTATTTTTGGACACTAGTTTTTGTATTGCTGTGAATGGCACTTTTGTTTCAGGTGCTTTTTGTGTAAGCTGACAATTGTTGTGGAAAAGGCCACGTTTGTTGCTCATTCAGTGGTGGTAGTTAAAAGGAGAGGATGCTTACGGCCTGCTAACCGGTCCATTTCTGCAGCCTCCCGTCGGAGTCCCAGGATCACAGCCACTCCTGCCCAATAGCCTGGACCCCACCAGGCCTCAGGGTATGCAAGCCCAAGTACCTGGTTGCCTCATCGGAAGGGGGGGGGGCCCTCGGGGAACGTAAAGAAGCAGAGTCATGGTTCTGTGAATAATGTTTGGGTATATTAGTATAATCTTCATTCTTTTTGTCTTTTTTTCTTCTGGTTTCTTTTTTTGTGTTTTGAATCTGTTATGCTTGTATGTTTTTCAAATAAGTTTGGAAATGTTCACCCTCCTTTAGTCTGTGTAAGTGGACCCCGCTGCCCACCCAGCTTTCATTTTTATGCTGAGATAACTGATCATTCCTCCTCCATTCCATTCAGGACATCCAAATATGGGTGGCCCAATGAGGATGAACCCCCCACGGGGCATGGGAGGCATGGGCCCACAGGTGAGAAGCACCCCCGACATCAGCCCCATGCAATGTGTACTGGGCCAGTAAGGTGAACATTACTTGAACCCCTGTGCACACGTTAGATCTGCACGCCGGCTTCTGTGTTACTTTCACTTTTTATCTACTGTAAGTGAGGGTTTAATTTGTGGATTACTATGAAAAGGCTTTGCAATCCATTTTCATCAAGCTCTATGGACTTGATGATGTTCTTTGTCGATTTGGAACCCCCCAGCAAGTATGTAGTACCTGCTAAATGAGTCCAATCACACACCCGTACTGATAACACACAGGCAGCCCCGCTGCCCCCCTCTCTGTGCCACGCTGCTGCCTTGGCAGCTAACAAATCAGCAGCTGGTGCGGCATCTGCTCGACAAGTGTAATCATCTGCCTGAACAAAACTCTTCCTGTGTACGGGGCCGCTCTGTGGCCTGCCCCTGTGCCCCCACGCTGGCGGCTGGGGCCCCCATGGGGAAGCCAGCCTTGCTGCCTGTGCACAGCAGCACCCCACCCTGCCCTGCCCCGCCCTGGGAACTGGCTGACCTGGCCCAGCTGGTATTGGGGTTATTGACACACAGGCTGGAGAGTGGGGATAGTAGGGTTGGGTGGGGTGGGGGGGGGTGGCGGCACGGTCTGTTCCAGATTTCACCCGAGTCGTTTGAAGGTGTTGTGGAGAGAAGGGTGCAAGCAGGGCTCAGTTGGCCTCTCTTTTTCTCCTCTTGGTGCAGAACTATGGAGGTGGCATGAGGCCACCACCCAACTCCCTGGGAGGCCCTGGCATGCCTGGGATGAACATGTGAGTATCCGCTCTGCTCCCGGAGCTTCAGCCGCAGGGTCACGTGGGCAACAAACAAGCTACACATGCAGCTGTGTGTGGTCCATTTTATTGTTTTCTTATTCATAGTCTTGAAAAGGGATAGTTTATATAGAGACTTTCTGCTAGGATCCTTAAACACGATGCCTTTCACAGAGAACCTCTCAGTTTCCGATTCAAAGCTACCCTAAGCACAATATCAAATTTTTGCAAGAATGGTATAGATCCTGTCTGAATCAATTAACTAAACAAGAAGTAGACAAACAGAGATAAATAATGAAAGCAGACTAGATGTGGTGCTGAAATATAAATGAATGTAGAGGCAGTTTTCTCACTGGAGTTCAGGCTTCTGTTATGGATGTGGATTAAACGGAAGTGTCCATACTAACAATGTAGTTCACTGCAGGCGGTGCTGTGTTGGCTAAGGAGCCGTGAAAGTTTGGATAAAGTGTGTGTGGTGCACTTCTCTCTCTCTCTCTCTCTCTCTCTCTCTCTCTCTCTCTCTCTCTCACACACACACACAATGTCTCTCTCTCTCTGTCTCTGTTCTCAGGGGTCCTGGTGGCCGAGGACCGTGGCCAAATCCTAACGCTAACTCAGTAAGTCCATGTCTCACTTTCCCCATCCTTTGGCCCAATACTCCTCCACACACACACTGACTCTTCTTGTCCTCCCCTCTCTACACAGATAGCCTACTCCTCCTCATCTCCAGGGAACTATGTGGTGAGTCTCAGGTCTTGTACCAGAGCTACATTTTTTGCTAGTTTGACTTTTTGAATTGCGATGAACGTGGCCTCCGTCTGTCACGACTCAGGTGGTGTGAGTTGGAGATGCTCTCAGAGACTCTAGTTCAAAGAGAAGGAGTGTCGTGCTGCAGAACACAGGGTTTTGTAAGCAGCGCTGTTGAGCTCCTCTCCACGTGAGATCAGCTGTTCAGCTGTCACACCACCTCTTTTTCCAGGGCCCTCCAGGTGGCGGTGGTCCTCCAGGAACTCCCATCATGCCTAGCCCGGGAGGTGCGTCACTCCCGTCTTTGACTATGGCTACCCGCACTGCCGTTGTGGGAAATTTAAGACAGAACCATAACGAATTTCCACACATTTGCTGCCCTGACAATGAACTGTACTTGAAAGCAGGTGCTGGGAATAGTTCCTTGGCAGGTATTTTCTACTGTGCAACAAAAAGGCCAAAACCAAGACTTGATAACACTTGCATGACCAGAAATAGTCAGTCAGTGCTGGCCAGATGAGCATCGTGTCACTTCCACTACTGTGATGATACTGCACAGGGCAAAGAAAATTTGTTGCATCTTGATTGTTAGCATGTTTCTTATGGGTGAAAAACATTTACTGGCAGACTGAAGTAAAATAATGGCACAGATGTGTCTTCCGACGTGGTGGTTTGTGAGCTAAGACAATGTAAGAGAGGTTGAGGTTAGGCAGTGTGCCAGTGGTGAGGAGGTCCCATTGTGTGAAAAATGCTTTATTATTTTTATATGCATGATTTTTTTTGTATAACCAGCACACTTATTGTGATGTGTTGCCTTGGTAACCTGCCCACAGTGCTCTTTGCATGTAAAACAGGGACACATCGTTTCTTCCTCTCTAAGCGCCAAGCCTTTCTTGCCACTGCCAGACACAACACCAAGAGCGAGATGTTGGGGAGATTGGGACTGTACACACAGTCACCATGTGGGCCTGAAGTCTGGCACCTGAGTTCACTTTGGAAAGGTGTAACCCAAGAACCCATATTAGATGGTGACGTGCAAGTCTTAAGTACATATTGATTTTACCAGAGATGCCACTGCAGATATCTGATCGTTTCAACCGAAGCTGACAGACACATCTGTGAACTACAGTTATCCTTAAAATTATTTCAAAAAGCGACATCTGCTGGACCATGTCTGGCCGCTGTTGGACCATTTAACGGAATAGTTTTGCAGACTATAACCTTAAAATAGACATAACACTTTCTTTATTGAAATAATAAAAACTGAGAAAGAGTAAAACGATACAGTGATGAAGGAATAATGCCATTTAATAGCAACAGACTTTTCTGGAAATGCATGTCTATTTTTTAATGAACAAGAGCACAGGAAATTGTCTTTTTGCTTTGCCTACATTAGAAGCTGGGCTGAAGAGTCTTGTCACTCTGGACAAACGTCCACACTGTGGCCTCAACATCCTGCTCTTCCACAACATACCGACTGCCTGAATTATCCATCAGATCTACGCACTGTGGCCTGACGCTCATATAGATATTATTCCAATATCATTGGCATCCCCATGCTTGAATATTGAAAACATACCACAGCTTCCGTGTTCTCAGTGTATTTGTCTGCATGTTATAGGAGAAACGGGAGTTGAAGATGGAAATACACAAGTGTACAAGTCCCCTGAGGCCCATTTGATGGCTTCAGCCCACCGGCGGCTGCCCGTACGCGGTCTTCAGTGGACTGTGTTGCTCACCCTCTGCTTTCTTTTCTTTTCATGTCCTCACTTGTGCTCCTCCTCAGACTCAACCAACTCCAGCGAGAACATTTACACTATGATGAACCCTATAGGGCCAGGGGGGAACAGACCCAACGTAAGTTTCCAGCAGTGCGCCTGTGTGGTGCCTGTTTTTTATCTCATGCCAAAAGGTTATCAATTATGTTTCAGCTGTTGCCACATTCAGGTGGGAAATTGAGACCCCCAACATAACATTTTTGCAAACAGTGTCATTCTTCTACACCTTGCTGAGCTCAAGCTCTCTTTCCTGCAGTTCCCCATGGGTCCAGGTCCTGATGGCCCGATGGGTGGCATGGGAGCCATGGAGCCTCATCACATGAACGGGTCATTAGGTGAGCGAGGTCCTGCAGTCTTTCCAGCCTTTCCCTCCACCTTGCTCGTGCAGCAGCCGTTCTACCTTCACACAATGGCTCATTTCAGCTTGAAGCTGCATGGTTCTTTATTCTCAGAGATGGTGTGTCAGCGCCCTCTTTCAGAGGCTAGGGAGATTGCACCTTTATGGCCTGGACTGCTGCATGTTTCTCATTCCACCTGGCACTTTCCTCTCAACCTCTCTGTTTTTTACTAGTACGCTGCTCAAACTGACTTACAAATTTCAACATTTGAGTTGTAATTGTGCTTTTTGTTTACAGGTTCTGGGGATATGGATGGGTTGCCGAAGGTAAAATGACTTTCCACTCTCAAACATTTATTTCCAAAAACAACTTCATATCTTTGAACTGTTTAGAGTGTAACTAACAGGGGTCCTGCCGGAAGCTTCCTGTTAATTCAGACAAATGTCTTGATGCTTTCGGAGACAAGGCACAACTGTCACTTTTCACAATGCTTGATACCGGCAAAGGAGAAGATGTCTTGTGGGAACTGAGTGCAAGTCATGTCCTTTTCGTTGTGCAGAACTCTCCTAACAACATGGCAGGCATGAACAACCCCCCTGGGACACCGCGCGATGATGGAGAGATGGCGGGCAACTTCCTAAACCCATTCCAAAGTGAAAGTGTGAGTAGGCAGCCCTGCAAGCCCCCAATCCCCTCGAACCCCTGTAGCGGCATCGCTTGCACCGTCATGGCCTGGAAGGCACCTTCGTCATCACACAGCTGAAGAACGTCTTCTGTGGCGCGGGGTCTTGGCACGCACATTGAGCACAGGCCTGCATCCTTTTCTTTTTCTCGTGTTCGGTTTAGCACTGAGACGCACACATGCACTCTGTTGAAAAGCTGCTCTTCAGGTTAGACGCAGGTCACTAGACGCCTGCTCTCGTGCAGTTGCCATGTTGGTACGTTGGAAGAATGTGGCAAAATGACATTGTTGAATTGTTTAATAAAGAATATCCACTCTCATCTCCCCCCTCCCCTTTTCTCTTTTTACAGTATTCACCCAACATGACGATGAGTGTGTGATTTTTTTATTTTATCTTTTTCTTTTATTTCTTTTATTTGTGTTCATTTTTTTTTTTTAAACCCAACCTTCCCTCCCAAATATTGCTCTGCCTTGCGTTGCCCATCCTCCTCTCTCCTCCCCTCCCCTCTCCTCTCCAAACTGTGGATGGCATGCTGTGCTGCGCAGCCCTCCGGGATCCCGGATGAGCGCAGGACCCGTGTCAAGGCCACCCCCCCCGGCGTGTGCAAGGTGGCTGGCAGCAGGAAACAGTCCCAGAGCCACAGGAAAAGCATCCTGACAGAATCCCCCTGCCTGCCCGGCTTCCTCACCAGCCCAGGACAGTGAGGGCAGAGGAAATCTGCGTGGCGAGATGCCAGTTGGTACCAGGCTGGTGTCTTTTCTTTCACTACACTTAACTACGCTTTTTAAATGGCCTTGCGGCGTAGCTGAGCGGCGCCGTTTTCCACACTGCGTTCATCCAGCTCCTTGCGGGCGTTCGAAACGGAAGAGAACTCCTGTGTTACATTCGGCAAGGCCGCTCATTATTCAGTGTGTGTATTTTATTGCTAATATTATTGTTGTCGGTATAATAATGATGTTTTATCATTAATAGTGTTACCATGATTTAGTTCAGTTTCTTTGCAATTTTCTGTCAAGGGCACATTTTTATCAGCAATGTGGACAATAGAACAAGCACACCCTCAAAATGCACAACGACACTTCTGTTTACACGGTTTAGGTATTTGTTGTGTTTTTTTTGTTTTAAGTCTCGCTTGTTTACCCCCACCCACCCACCACCCCCGCTAGATGCCTCTCTCACAACGTGGCTGAGGTCCAGGTTATCAAAAACACGATAAAATTATCGGGGTCGTAACTCAGAAAATGATGACTGTCTCTTTTCCCCGATGTAACTGTTGTTACTGGAATAAATTGTGTAAAAGTGCAGCACCCATAATGCTCCTTATCTCTGAAAGGGGGGGGGGGGGGTGTTCTGTATTACACTGATCTGTGGATGTGAACAGGCGGACCCAGGTACTGAATCACGAACAGCACTCAAGATTATAATATTTGTTTGCTTTTCATTTTTTTAGTTGTAATAACAATAATAATTGTCATTCTGTATTTTGCCCCCAGCCCCCCATGTGCGTGTATATTGCTGTGTAAATTTCCTTTACGGTTTGTGTTCGACTCCACCCAGCGTTGCTCCGCAGCAGGTCCTGTAGTGTGTGAATAAGCCACGGTAGCAGCAGGAGGCATCACATTTGGCCACTGGGTCCAGCTCCTCCACATGTGGTCCTGCCGCTGGCTGAAAATGCCCAGGATGTTGAGCAGAGCGATCGTCACAAGTTCCCTTTGTGTAGCCATTGACATGTTAGCAGTTTTGTTTTTTGTTTTTTTTTTTTTTTTGCGTTCGCCGTCAGTTCCGGGCATGTCGGGGTGTCTGAACGCCGTTTTGTGTCGGGTGGCTCTTTGTTTGGGGTTAGTGTGTGTTCCTGTCGCTTTGCACACAGAAAACTTCATGTTCTCAGCGGACTCTGATGCTCCTCACGTCTGTAAATATTCAACTCATTTGTTGCCAACATCTCATTTGTCTTCAAGTTTGAACATGGCCTACAAATCCAAGTGTTGGAGCCACTTCCAGTACAGCAGTCAGCGACTGGCAAGTGTTCACACAGGGGCTCCATGTCCTCCCACGGCGCATCAGCACCTCCCGGGTTACCATGCCCAACCCCCCACCCCGCATCACCCGGACGGCCGTGCGCTCCTCCGCCCAGCCAAAATGGAGGTCTCGGTCCCAAACTGCCTGCTCTTACGCCTGTGCTGAGGAAGTGGCCACAAGGATGGGTGTGGAGGTGGTTTCTACCAAATCCGTACTTGTTTCAGCCTTTCTGCTTCTCCGGATGCTGGGTGCTGCGTAACAAGTCACTCGATTTAGTCTATCAACTTGACCGCCGTCTGAAAAAGTTACTGTACTTGACATGTCCGTGATCTGTTTGTCATCCCTGTTACACTGTGGGTCACTGTAGCCGCTGGTTGAAGGGCCGGAGCTGCTTTGACTGTGGCGTAAACAGAGGTATCGCAGGGTACAGACGGACACTCGCCAGTCCTGCCCTTTTGCTCCCACCCCCCTCCCTTTTTCTTTTGTCGAGTTTTTTTGTAAATACTGTATAATGCATTTTGATATCATTGACATGTTTTGATATGTCAATCACTACCAATGACGATTTAAAAAACAAAAAGTATTTTAAAAAAACTGACCATATTTTCATTTAAAGAGGCGATGTGCTTTAACTGAACTCGACAGTAATGATGATCATTGGGAGTCGGTGTCATGGGCTTTAAAGTTCTGCTTAAACATTGCATCTGGGCTACTGTGAGGTGACAGCATGAACTAAAAGGGCAGTGCGTGTGTGGGGTGGGATGGTGGTGCTTCAGTATACAATCCATCCTGAATTTAGCAGACCTAAATTTCATAGATTTTGGATTTTACGAACTGTCCCAAGAATATTCCAAAAAAAAAAAAAAATCAAATATTTAAAAACTTAAGGTGTAAGACTGAAGGTCCCCCTGTAGCCATATCCTGATTGAATCGCATTGGCTGCATGTGTGTATGTTTCAACTCCAGTACCAACTTCATTTTACTGGGCATATTACACATTGTGTTAACGTGTTACTGAGAAATTTCATAGAGTAAATTAGCTTTGATTGTCCAGGCTTTGGGAAAATTGAGGATGGACTGTTCGTGGGGGGTCAGAGGGGCATGCAGTGCTGTAGGTTGTGATGAGCTGATGGGCAGCAGCTCTAGAGAACAACCGGCCCAGCCTTCATCTGCATCTCCACCACTCAGTGCGACGGTGACGTTGGCAGACGAAGGACGACTAAAGGACATCGTCTCTTTAAAACAACAAGGGACCACATATTGCTGTCTTTAATATGAAGGATTTTTATCTATTTAAAACGAAACTTTAAAAGGAAGAATTACGCAAGAACCTCATTTAAATAATAAACCGTAAAATGTAATAACGGGGGGAAAGAAGAGTTTACTGGCTTCTCTCCCCCAGAATAGTGTTGTATAGATCAATGCTCACCCACCTCTCCTGGCCCTTTATGTATAACGATGACAATGTCGGCCATTTCTGTATTTCTATTGTGATGTATAATACTGTAACATTAGGAAGAATTTTTGAAGCGTGGGGGGAGGGGGCGGGCGGGGGGTGCTAAACAGATTGTCCTGTACTGTTTTTTTTTTTTTTTTTTTTTTTTTTTTTTTGTCCTTTCGAACGACACGGCAGTATTCAATAAGAAGCAGTCTGTTTCTTGGGTTTGCTTTGTATTTCATGGTAGGTTAGTTCAGATCTTTGTCTTAGGGACTTAGGTGTCTTGTGTAGTTAATAAAGTTGTCCTTTGTATGTTTCTTTATATTGTAAAGTTTCTTTAGACGGAAAGAAAAGAAGTTGCTTATCGAAAAAGATGAAAAATCTGCATCAATAATAAATGTACCTTGATTTTTTCTTGTGAGTCGGTGTTTTTTCGTTTGCTTGTTGGACTCCGGGGAGGGGGCAACTTTCTGTATTCAACAAAGAATGTAGATCATTTATTGCTGGGTGTTTTATTACAAGTGAATCTCAAATCTTTTTTATGCATTTCAGGGTTTCTGAATGCAATATTTTGCAGTTACATGACCACTATATCCAGTTCAAACAGTAAGATGCATCTCAGATTTGTGTGTAATGACTAAATCTCACAATGTTTGTTCCACAGTGTAAAAGTTAAAAATGCGCACAACCGCTGGCATTCTGAACCCTCCCGTCTGATATCCGTTAACCAATTCAGAGCCGTGGTGAGCCAGGGTCTGGACACACACTGAACGATGTATAGACACCTAAAGCGCACATCTTTGGACTGTTAGAGGGAAACAGCAGGAAGCTGCAAACTCAGTTCCTCCAAAGCCCAGCAGCTGCGAGGCCCCAGAATCTCCTGCGCCTCTACCTTGTTCATACTTTTCTGCAAACAACCTGTGTCACTGAAGAGACTCATTGGAAACGATCTATTTTACTGGGCCTTTATTTTCAGTGTGAAACTTTATACTGTTAGGCATGAAGGTAATCACATTTTCCCTCCAGCGTTTTCTAAAGACCTCGAACCTCAGCTCATATGTGCTCATGTTCACGTGATCAAGTATTTGCCGCCAGATGCTGATCAGTTGCCCACCCCCCCAATTTTCCAGGCTATAAGGGACAAGTTGTCCAGATATGGCAAAAGTCGAGAAAATCAAGTGTAATTTAAGCATAATATTCTTTACCACATTGGGCTGCACTTTGTATTGCATTAACAGTTTTATAAATTAATGTAACGTGTGATGAAATTAAATGGTCAGGACTGAAACAAGCACAGTGCAGTGAATTACATGCAGAACGCGGTGAAGTCAGAATGGCACCACAAGGGGTCTAGGGAGGAGCTGAGACACAAACAGTGGAGGTGGTTGGTTGGTTCTTTACAGAGACACAGTATCAAAATTTAACATATTTAATACATTAAGTTACTTTCTACAAATAAAGCTTAAAATTTGTTACATATTTATATGTCCTTTATGCTTAAAAAATAGAAAAAAACAAACATTTTAATCAATGTTTATGATTTCTCTTTTCACCCAGGAATATTTTTACAGCTGTTCATGAAATCGAAACTAGGTAAGTCAAGGTCCATACAGCCAAATATAAACTTTTCTCATTAAAAAAATTACACAAATTAAATTCATAGTTCTTGCACAAAGGCTGTGGAACAACCTACTTTTCCCCTCAACATTGCTGGATTTCTGCTGTAGACCATCTGACTCGAGGTGTGACAAGATGCCTTTCTGCCCCCCACTGTTGTAAAGAGGGGTTATTTGAGTTACTTTAGCCATCCTGTCAGGTCAAACCAGTCTGGTTGCCCTTCTCTGACCTCCCTCACCAACAATACCTTAAAAAGATATGTTCCTAATAAAGTGGCTAGTAACTTTATTTATCCATATTTCTCTGGTTTTCAGATGTTTTAATATCTATAGCATGTTGTATCTTGGTTTGAATTAACAAACCTAGGCAAGCAAGAGCAAACCGTACAGTAGATCAACCTGACATGTCTTTATTTTAGATGTGGCAAATTTGAAAAAGTTTTATGTTTTTTTGGGCTATAATGAGCTCTTGAAAGAAGGGAGCTGAAAGACCCAACTATTTTTTCCCGACACAAGAAAAAATATTAACAGAAGATATTTGGAAATTGTGGGACTGTATGATGGGATGTTGTGGTGAACTCTGGCTCTTCAGAGATGAGAAAAAGATGAACGGCTTGCCTCGTGGAGCTGAAGATCCAAACTGGAGCAGCAAATGAAACTGAATGGAATGACCATTGAATTGTGTGCTCAAAAAAAAAAATCACATTTGTGCGGCAACAGAATAAATATTTTATTAGCCAAGTCATTCATCTTGTCTTCATCTCTAGAGCCAGAATTCACCACAACAAGAAATAACAGAATCCAGCTGGGTGAACCTAAGGAAGCAACAGCTGGGGCTGCAGAGGCTTGGGATGTAGTCTTGTGAGCTCAAGGTTGCTGTTTCTAACTCCTGTGATACATTAATTGGCCCCAAACTCTTCTATAAGAACTGTTACACAATGTGGTTTGTTCAGCTTTCATGTCATGGGTAACACATGCATTGTTGTGATAGCTAATTACTCTTTAAGCACCATCTGGAGACCACTAGATTCCAACAAGATGATGTTCCACTTTCTCAAAACAGACTGTTTTATAGCACACACAGTGCTGCCCAGCTCACACCAGTCTCACTGCAGGCAGCTGTGGGGGCGGAAATTGTGAATGTTTCTACAGCGTAAATTCAGAACAGCGGTGAGCAGCAGACCCGTTCTCCCTGCAGTGGACAGGGAACCTGTTTAATGTAAACACCGCACAATAGTGGGTAATAACTCTCACTGTACACCAGAAAATAAATACACATATAAAAATTGGCCAAGACATATTTGCTTGACCTTTTAGGCACATCGGTTAAAGATGTGACTTTGAACATCTTAACGTTGCCAGGTGAAATCTTACAAAGCTACTGAGGAGGTCATTAACTTCAGTCTCTTTCTGAACAGCTGAATAAGCTGAACAAAAGTTGCTTGGAATAAAATCCAGTTAATTCTCATGAAATTTGTCTTTTTTTCTTATTTCTTTTATTTAAAAATAATCTTTTCTCATTTTCATTCTATGTGCCCTGCTTGTTGTACTGGATGCTCAAAAAGTCCCACATGATGAACCCCCAGCTGCCTTATTCACCTAGCACAGGTCGTACGGAGGGAAACCACTGTCATCCCAGGGAGCCATAGATTTCTCACCACTGTCGTTTGACGTCTGGCAGCCTGTGGGCACTGGGAAGATCTGTTGTAGTTAGTGAAGCAGGAGGAAGCCAGCTGTGTGTGTGTGTGTGTGTGTGTGTGTTTTAAAATCGGTGGTGATCCCCCATGTCATATAAAAGAATGGCTAGTTATGGTTTATGAATCTTGCTCTGTACAAGTTATATCTGTATATGTCATCTCATCACCCAAGACAATTTTCATAAAAGATAAGGATAATATTATCAAGACAAAAACAACGTGTTTTTTGTTCATTCGTGTTTAAATGTGTGTATGGGGGGTCATCTCTGCAGATACTGATTCTTTATATGGTAACCACACATACGATCTTTTAAGCCATAATCTTTTTTCGTCATAAGTATGCACAGCTTCACTATTTTTGATAAATGTAATAACAAGTATGTCTACATTAGGGAACTGGTATTTTGTACTGTATTGTAGTTTACCGCATACTTTACAATACTCCAGCAGGGTCCGTCCCAGCCGCTGCCATTGATCATAACGAAACAGCCCTATCCATTTGAAAAACTGCAGCTAAATACATAGCCATACACAGATAATCGACTACCCTTCTATCGGTTCTGAACTAACAGAATTGATGAGAAACTCCGCCGCTGTAAAAAACAACTTAGTAAAAATACATTCGAACCTTGAGTGAACACTTTGCGCGGAGCCCCCGTCCATTGGCTGCGGGAGAGGGGTGTCGACCAATCATCGTGCTCCGTTGTGCGGGAGCAGCCAATAGGGCGCCTCGCTGGGTGGGAGGAGAGAAGCTCGACCTCTTGTCGGGGTTCCAAGGTGACCAGGAAGCAGAAGCTGTCAGTGGTTGGCGGCCAGCGGCCGGTTGAGGGGAGGATCCGTGGAAAAACAGGTAATTCCATTAATCTCCGCTAATTTTGCAGCAGGATAAAATATGGTGAGAATATGGGCAGAATGGTTGTATTCTATCCTCTGCTGTAGCCAGCTAGGATGTTAGCGAAACTGCGACGCGGTAAGCAGAAAAACTTCCAGGAAAGTTCTGGAAACGCTTTGCCGTCAGTGGTAGAAGTGGCAGAAAACAGGAGAGATTTTGTCGGCAAACACACGTTGTCCTGCTGCGCACTGTCTCTGCACTCCTACCTGGCTTGCAGGCATTTGGTGCGCGAGATGGTTGGCGGTGGAGCTCCGCCGTTTTTCCTTCAGGAGACAGCGGTCGTCGCACGGAGCGCGGTGAAGCGGTTCCCTCCGAATCACGGAGTGTGTGTTTGCAGGGTGTGTTCCTGCAGCCGCAATGGCCGACCAGGGAGACGATGCGCAGACCGCGGCTGACGGCGGCCCGGACAGCACCGACGACCTGGGGGTGAGGAGCAGGGCGGACGCGGAGGACACTGACAGCGACGGGGATGCGGAGCCCCCCCCGCTGGAGGACGCCGGCGGAGGGAAGAGGGACAAGAGCCTTGAGGCAGACAGGGCGGCGGAGTGCAGCGACAGCCCGGTCCCTCAGCCCGAGGAGTGGCTGGATGTTCTGGGTAGGGAAGAACACGCGTTTCTCTTTATAAAGGCCACCTTTCCCCACTTAAAGTATGAGCGTCCGTGTAGATTAAACCGGTTGTGGAGAGTTGCTGCATACTTCCGTGGGGCTCTAGGAAAAGCCTTGCTGTTTCACTCCGCGGGAGGCTTCAGCTGATGTGGTAAAAATGTAGCAGCTGCAGCGTCCCCTAGCTGTGGTGTCAGAAGGCACAGGTATAGATGACAGCTGAGATTTGAATATACAAGCATCTTAAATGGGCCAGAGGGGGTCTCTATTAACACCAGTGACAATTTGTCTCCTCCTGCCCCCAAGAGGGGTCTGGTTGATTTTCATGGGCACTTGTGTTGTCACTTTATCATTCTGCATGTATACAGATGCACAGGAGAGAATGAAACGCAGCGCACGTTACACTAAACGTGCAACACGGCAGCACAGGACAGCACAGACAAATTGAGACAGTTGGTAGAAGGTGAAGAAGATGAGTAAATATGTGTTTACAGTAAGTGACGCGCAGTGCAGACATGGTGCAGCAGTTGGTAGATATGATGGTTGGTGCAAACCGCCTGTGTTGTTGGCCCACAAGCTGCAGTTCCTTTGACCACACAGCAGTGGGGAAAATAGACTGATGCTGTTCTCTTTTCTCTCTGTTTACATTTGTTTTTTTACGATTTATGATGTCTGTCTCTGTACGTATTCAGTGATGGAGGTGTGTTCTGCACAGGGAATGGACAATTGAAGAAGAAAGTCCTGGAGGCAGGCCAAGGTCCTGACAGCAAACCAACTAAAGGGCAGAATGTAAAGGTTTGCCTGAAGACATCGCTGGCTGATGGAACCATTGTAGAGGAAGAGCCTTGCCTGTCCTTCACTGTTGGCGATGGTGATGTCATCCAGGTAAGCACTGGTATTTATGAAGCTGTTAGATTCAGAAAATGTTACTCCTTCTACTCCTGGGGTCAGCTAGGGATTAAGACCCATTTTTGTGTTGTGCTTTGATGTTATGTTTAATGAATTCATTTTGAACAGCGTTCAGTTAGTCAAACAGGTTTTCAGTGCTGTTGTTTCTGAGCTGCACCAAAACCACATGCAAAGGTATGTAGCTAAATAACTTGGGTATTTGTTGTGTGATTTCTCAGGCACTTGATCTCACGGTGCTGCTAATGGAGATGAATGAGAGAGCCCTGGTCCAGACTGATGCAAAGTATGCCTTTGGAGCTTTGGGCAGGTAGGGAACAGCCTGGCGTTTTCATAGCAGTGTGAGCAGGTGTGCAGCTGAAAAAAGTGTCGTCTCCATATTGTAGGCAGTTGTGTTCTCTTCAAAATCTATGTGTGTAAGCATTTTATTTTTTCCCCAGAAGACAAAGCAAGCACTTCTGAATTACTGTATTTATAATTGTTTCAGTAAAGATCTTAATCCTATTGAAGGCTCAGAAAAATGCTATGCTCTTGAATGTTTTTTTCCTCTTAGTGCTTTTTAGTACTGAGTTAATGTGCTTGGTTAACAGTCTGGTGAATGTTCGTTAGTATTTTATTTGAAATGTCCTTTGTTTTATGTAGATGCAGATTAATTCTTTTGTACATTTTGAATAAGTTAGAAAAATGTGTAGGAGTGGAAATGTTATGAGATGTTTCAGTTACACACAAGGTCAGCTTTTGTTAGCCTGATGTTCATGGAAGTTGTACTCAATTACCTTTGCTGACATTGCAGCCTGCAAGCATCCTATAGCTTACAATGATACACACCAAATAAATAACTGGAGCCATAGGCTACACCTTAGTATATTTCAGTTGAATGGACCATGGATCTTTAAATCCTGTCCTACACCTGGTGTAACAATTATGTGCATGTGTGCCTTGTGTACTGAGCAGTAATATCCCCCCTGTGCCTCCTGATGCCACTCTCACCCTGGAGCTGAAGCTGCTGGAGGCTACTGAGGCCCCGGACCTTGAGCTGATGCCCCCGGTGGAGAGGATAGCCTTGGCAGGGAAGAAGCGTGAGCGTGGGAATGAGTACTACCAGCGTGGGGACTACGCCTTTGCTGTCAACTCCTATGGCATTGCACTGCAAATCACTGAGGCCAGCTCCAGAGGTGAGACAGGCAGGCATCATCTGCTAGCATCTTTTTTTCCACAAGCCTTGAGGTGCTGCACATCAGCCCTTATTGTAGACTTGGGGAGGTGACAATAAGCACAGGTGCACATTGACTCAAATGTGCACATACTATGAGCAGTTTAGAGTCAGCAGCTCACCTGAAACACAGATCTATTTCGCCCGAGTCAGAACCCACAAACTAGGGAGCACCTGCCCTACCTGCTGCACCATTTTGAAGTGAAAATGATCTTTAGTAAATGGATAATTAATCATTTGATACTCAAGATTGGGTGTGATGTTTTAGTGAGCCATAATAAGGAGGCACAATATCAGAATCATAACAGCAAATTAATTTTTATTAGCATCGGACTTACACATTGCAGCAGATTGATTTGTCTGATATTTCAAAGTGATATATGATTCCGCTATCGTTATGTGTATAAAGCACAAAAAATGTTTTGTGTGGAAGTTTTTCAGAGTAAGCAAGAGTACCTTTAACTTGGTGGACTTTAACTTGGTGTCGACAGTAAGATTGTTCAGAGAGGCTTCTAATGTGGTGAGTGAAAAGAGGAACGAAATTTCCTGAGACAAGCCAAGGGATGTACTTGTTTAACAAAAACATTTAAAAAAATAGGATGATCCACTTCTAGAAAAAAGTTACTTTTTTGCTATTTTAAGTGGTGTTATTTCTTAAATGTATTGTTTTACCCTTTTTTCAATTTTTATTATTTGAATTGTTTTCGTCAAAAAGTAGAAAATGTTATGACACATTTAAGGCTACAACTTGCAAAACCATTCTGTGACCAGATATCAGCCAAACATGGTGCAGCAGCTGCTGTTTATTTTGATAATTGTACATAGTCTGCAAAACTGAAATGTTACAGAAATAAATTTTCAAGTTTGTAATTTTTCTCCATTTCATAGATGTGTGTATCAATATTGGCATCAGCGCAGAATTCTCATGTTGTGCTTCTGTCATAATAATAATGATAATGATGATGATGATGATGATGAGGATAGCAGGTGTATATTTAAGCAGATATTCTTATTTCATGGCAGTAACAATTCCCTTAAAGTGTTATGAAATTATAATACATTTAATTTATCACAAAAAAACTGAAATGTGATTTTAGTTAAACTTCATATTTAAAATTATTTGGAATTGTGCTGATTGGGCAAATTAGATTTAAAAAAACTTGCGCTTATTGTGTTGATAGTCACTTATTTAACTTGAAATTTTGCTAGCTTTAAAATTCAGATGACAATGTTTTATCATTGAATACAGCTCTTTGTATCGAAGGCTTTATGTTCATGTTCATTCCTTCATTGTCAGTAAACACTCGTTAAATGCTGGGTGAAGGTGTAGTGCAGGAGGCATGCTATGGCCGGGTGTCCACGCACGCATTCCACATACACTAAGCATAGTTTGGGGAAACCATACAACTGCACGCAGACAGCGCCAAATAGACACCAATGGCTGAAATGACAGGTCAAGAGCTGTGAGGTACCAGCGCTACCCGCTGTGCCGCCGTACTACCCTTTAAGCTCTTGATAGAACCAACTTTTCTGGTGAATTTCCTTTATAACGCTTGGACTGCCATGGAGATTAAACTCCCAGACCTTAGAGGAGATGCATACCTGAATTTAACAAAAGTATATTCCTAGTTTTTGTCATTAGAAATCAGTAAAGTAGTGTTTTTACTTTGTTTCATTT
Source organism: Arapaima gigas (assembly GCA_900497675.1). Lineage (NCBI taxonomy): Eukaryota > Metazoa > Chordata > Actinopteri > Osteoglossiformes > Osteoglossidae > Arapaima > Arapaima gigas. Next base: position 398,257 of record UFQX01001618.1, on the reverse strand, counting down.
AAACACATACATGCAAAGTAACCGTTGTGCAGTTTCTGATATGGACTTATTCTGAAAACCAGCAGCCATTCTTCCTGCAGCCTAAAATTATTTTGGCTTTAGCTTTGGTTAGAGTTGTAGTTCAGACCTCTGACCACAGAAATTTAGGATTACAAAAACGTTAAAAGGCACTTTTGTCCTGCCTTGATCAGTAAGGTTTCTGTTTTCACCTGAGTTTGACGACTTTCTAACACTGGCCTCACATTGCACTTTGGAAAACATTTGCACTGCATGTGAATTGAGTGTTTGTTTTACAAAGAAATATGCAAACTGACTTGCAGTTACGACGTCTTTTGTTTTTAACTGACTAACTAAAGCAGTTCCCCATTAGTTTTATGATGAAATTGGGAGCAATAGACTGACTGCACGTTTGAAATAGAAAACAACCATCATATCTCAAAACTAAGTGCTAAGGCTTCTGTTGGTTGTCAGTCCTGTAAAGCACTGTTAAAATACTATATGTCCACTTTGAAGAGCTTCTGCTTGTTAGGATGGACTGATTTGAGCAGTTTTTAGATATGCTAATGCATCATTTGTGTGTGTGTTCTCTACATTTAAGTGGACATGACCTCACAGGAGGAGGAGGAGGAGCTCCTGGACATGAAAGTGAAATGTTTGAACAACATGGCTGCCACTCAGCTGAAGCTGGACCACCATGAGGCTGCCCTGCGTTCCTGTGTGTCTGTGCTGGCCCACCAACCGGACAATATTAAGGCACTCTTCCGCAAGGGAAAGGTAGAGGTGTTGGAACTACAGCCAGCAACGTGTTTCTCCTTTCTTCTGTCTTTCTAAGTGACGTCTACCTTTTGGTTGAATTGTTTTATTTGTAGGTCTTGGCTTTGCAAGGGGAATATGCAGAAGCGATCAAAACGCTGAAGTGTGCTCTTAAATTGGAACCAAGCAATAAGGTATAGTTCACAACCTGGTTGATTTCCACCCCCCCTCTTCCTGATGGCAGAAAAATGATGCTACCTAGCTGTTGTTGCAGTCAAAGTAAAACAATATAATACGTTGACATTAGTGTCTTCAATATCTTTTAATAGTTTGCAAGTGAAAATGTGTGGAAAAAGTTTCTCGATTTCTGAGTTTGATGTTCATTACCATGAACAAAACACAAGAACCACAGCTATAACATTATTTTGTAGCTCAAAATATAATGAAGCCTTTTGGCTGTCTTGACACTTAGAGTGATTGAGCAGCCGTGGATGTTGATGAGCTGCAGTAAATGAGGGGAGAATCGGCACAGATCTGTCACATGTCGATTCCACCCAGTGCTTTGCCTATCCACTGAAATTAGCCTTATTTTCATTTGCTCACTCCAGACTACTCCCCTAATCGGTTTCCAAAGGGTAACTAGTAACACAGCATAAGGTCGGACACTTTTACACAGAATATTTCAAAAATGCATACTCACGGTGTGAATATGGTGCAATACATCATTGTGTCTTATGTTTTACATGAATAAGAATAATAGAACCAACAGTGAAGGCTAGCTGTTCTCCTTGTAAAACTTACAATCACTCTCAGCTTTTATCACAGATTTATTAACATATATAGTACTATGCAGTTTTAGGCAGGTGTGGGAAGAATGCTGCAAAGTGTAAGATTGCTTTCAAAAACAGAAGTGTTAAGTTTTTTATCAGTTAGCAAAATGCAAAGTGAATGAACAGAAGAAAAATCTAAAAATCAATATTTGGTGTGACCACCCTTTGCCTTCAAAACAGCATCAATTCTTCTAGCTACACTTGCACGCAGTTTTTGAAGGAACTCAGCAGGGAGGGTGTTCCAAACATCTTGGGGACCTAACCACAGATCCTCTATGGATGTAGACTCGCTCAAATCCTTCTGTCTCTTTATGTAAACCCAGACAGACTCGATATTGAAATCAGGCTCTGTGGGGGCCATATCATCACTTCCAGGACTCCTTGTTCTTCTTTACGCTGAAGATTGGCTGTATGTTTGGGGTCGTTGTCCTGCTGCAGAATAAATTTGGAGCCAATCAGACGCTTCCCTGATGGTATTGCATGATGGATAAGAATCTGCCTGTATTTCTCAGCATTGAGGACACCATTAATCCTGACCAAATCCCCAACCCTGTTTGCTGAAATGCAGCCCCAAACTTGCAAGGAACCTCCACCATGCTTCACTGTTGCCTGCAGACACTCATTCTTGTACCGCTCTCCAGCCCTTTGGCAAACAAACTGCCTTTTGTTACAGCCAAATATTTCACATTTTGACTTATCAGTCCAGAGCACCTGCTGCCATTTTTCTGCACCCCACTTCCTACGTTTTTGTGCATAGTTGAATCGCTTGGCCTTGTTTTCGAGTCGAAGGTATGGCTTTTTGGCTGCAATTTTTCTATGAAGGCCACTTCTGGCCAGACTTCTCCGAACAGTAGATGGGTGTACCTGGGTCGCACTGGTTTCTGCCAGTTCTGAGCTGATAGCACTGCTGGACATCTTCCGATTTCAAAGGGAAGTAAGCATGATGTGCCTTTCATCTGCTGCGCTAAGTTTCTTTGGCCAACCACTGCGTCTACGGTCTTCAACATTGCCCGTTTTTGTGCTTCTTCAAAAGAGCTTGAACAGCACATCTTGAAACCCCAGTCTGCTTTGAATCTTTGCCTGAGAGTGACCTTCCAGTATAACTACCTTGTGTCTTGTTGCTGTGCTCAGTCTTGCCATGGTGTATGACCTGTGACATGAAACTGTCTTCCACAACCTCACCTTTGTAGCAGAGTTTGGCTGTTCCTCACCCAGTTCTAAGCCTCCTACACAGCTGTTTCTGTTTGTTAATGACTGTTTCACCCTACTTATAAAAATAATGATCATTATCACCTGTTTGGTATAATTAGTTAATCATACGCCTGACTATAATCCTACAAAATCCCTGACTTTGTGCAAGTGTACCTAGAAGAATTGATGCTGTTTTGAAGGCAAAGGGTGGTCACACCAAATATTGATTTGATTTAGATTTTTCTTCTGTTCATTCAATTTGCATTTTGCTAATTGATAAAAATAAACTATTAACACTTCTGTTTTTGAAAGCATTCTTACTTTGCAGCATTTTTCCACATCTGCCTAAAACTTTTGCACAGTACTCTGTGTGTGTGTGTGTGTGTGTGTGTGTGTGTGTGTATGAGTGTGTGTGTATGAGTGTGTGTGTGTGTGTGTGTGTGTGTGTGTGTGTGTGCGCGTGCGCGCACACACACACCCTGAAAAATCATTATACTTTTAATTTTTACAGCAGTATTGAAGTGGCCAAGTTAGCTGCTGGTTGAACGCAAGTTACTGTTCCTGATGCGATGGCTGAGGCTACATAGTAACTCTAAACTGAACATTACAACCAAGCGAAACTTCTGACATTAATTACTAGAATTAACTGCCCTTTGGTCACAGAAAACAGAGCACAGTGATAATTAAGCAAATCAGGCTGTACAGGATGGTTAATGCTGCCAGTATCAAAAATGCCAACTTAATACAATCAAGCCAAAGCATTACTACAAATGAATAGCTTGGCAATTAAGTTAGTAGAATAAAGAAGAAAACTTTATTTATTCATTCATTCATTCATTCATAGATAGATACATACATACATACATACATACTTGAGTGTGACAGCTGTGGGTATGAGCAGGGATAGATTTATCCATTGTCAGTAACCATGTATTCCAGTCAGGATTGCAGTGGTTCAGAGTCTATTCTGGAAGCATAAGGCAAGGTGTACATGGGCTAGGACACTGATCCATCTCACGCACACTCACTCTCCTGCCGTACACACGTTACTGGCAAGTTACAGTCACCAGTTCCACATGATGAAGTGCATCTTTGGACATTGGGATGAAATTGGACATCCACACAGAGACAAAGAGACGTACAACCTCAGACTGGGTAGACTTGAACCCCTGTCCAAAACTGCAACTCAGCAGCACTACCTGCTCCGCCACCGTGAGGTCCGTGTAGTGATGCAGAAATGATGCATTACGTCCACATAGAGTGGAAGGAGTGGTGTTGGAGACGTATGAGGACTCAAAACACTGTTTGAGAAGTAAATAATACATGGCTTGGGATTGTTCAGATGCTGATCAACGTGTGTTGCTTATCGTGGCTCCCATTGTGCTGCCTAAGAGATGGTGGGAAGTACATTGGCAGTCGGTTACGCACGGCGACCACCAGGTGACGCCATGCAGCCCAATGCTGTTCTGGAGAGGCCACAGGGAAGGCATGCTCATCATTCTGGGAGATCTAATTTCTCATTGCTGCTCAAAATAGGATGTTTCCCCCATCACTCTTGCCATATCTGAAGTCCTATGTCTGTACTGCTTACACAGGCAAATGGATGAGGTTCCCAGCATGGAGCTGTGGAGTGGAGCTCAGCCCGGTGCTGACGCCTTGTACTCCTGACCACTTGAGTTGCTCAGCGGTGTGCAAAGCAGGGAAGCTTCCCTTGCTTGTGCAGGATGTGGTGAATCCAGTTTTGCTGTCATGGCTGCTGTGTGCACAGTAACAGTGAAAATTCAGCTTGGACAAGAGCGCTGCAGGGTTCATATTTGACCAGGGCTGGTTACATAACTGGTGTGCTGCATGAGAGCAGCGCTAACCCGCCCTCCTCTGTGCTGCACACAGGAGACAAACTTAAACTGACCGCATAGCGGAGCAGGTGGCTGTTACATAATTACTGTTATTCTATAACCCCTCGGTGGTACTTTCACATTGATACGCTGTATGGCTCAGTTTTCTGCCATGTCTAACTTCCATGAAGCTATTCACAAGCCGCCAAGTGTTCTACAGCGACATTGTCTTGAAGGGGTTTAGCTTCAGTTGGGTGAAAGTAGAAATGGGTTGTTTGCAGGCTGATTGGCAATGCATTTTTATCCATTTTGCCCAAACTGTGTCTGCAGACCATCCACGCAGAGCTCTCGAAGCTGGTAAAGAAGCACACGGAGCAGAAAGGTGTGGAGCAGGCCATGTACAAGAAGATGCTGGGCAATCCATCCAGCAGCGTCCAACAGAAACACAAAGTCAAGTCCTCGTGGGTGAGATAGGTTCTACAAACTGTCCAGTTACTGCATTTGAAACCACCATCACGTGTGCTGTTAACTGTGACTTGTATTTCAGCCTTTCCTCACACTTGAACATTTTCTTACTGTGGCTTGACCGTTTCTTTCTTGCATAACCCTGATTTTTGTTCTCTCTCTCCTCAGAACTTCAGCTGGAAATGGCTGTTTGGCGCCACAGCCGTCGCCATCGGAGGAGTGGCACTGTCTGTTGTCATCGCAGCTCGGAACTGAGCTGGACCAGGGTGGTCCTCGGTTCCCCACATCCCTTCCTAAGCATAAACATGTGGACAGTAGGCTGAGGGTCGGTTTGCTCTGGGTTTGTTTGTTCACCGGTATTGAAATGCACTCTCATGGTGGCCAAGCTTGTTTGTGTGGGAAAAAAGGAACACTTATGCGTTTAACTACTGTTTCATTTACCTTTTTTATGAAGGTTGAATAGTATATGATCATTCATGCCTTAATTTACATGGATGATGAATTACTGTTTTACAGGCATATTTATCAGTAGGCGATGCTGTGACTCTTCTCCACATCACCAGTGAGCTGCTCTGTCAATACAGTACTTATGTACCCAGTAGGAGTGACTGACACAACAGTTTAATTCCTGAAGACTCCAGTCAGGTACTCACAGGTTACTTAATTTGGAGTAAATAATAAACATGTAATTTAAGAGACTAACACTGCCTTTGAAACATACTATGTTTTATTAGAATCATAGTTGAGTTTTTTGAAGATCCAAAAAATGGATTCCTCGTGAGATATTTCCTAAATTGCTTACGGGTTGAGGACGTAAATCTGTGAGGTAAGAACTTGGTAGTTGTGAATTGATGTTGGACCTTGCGTTGCTAGAAAATGCTGCAACTGGCTTCTGTGACATTTTTTTGTAAACCATCCATTTTGTATTTGAATATTACATTGAAGCATGGAAAACTGCTTTCAGAAGAAATGTTTCAGGGCTTCCTTCTCAGAAAGGTTTATACATTTAGGGAGTTTTTTTTTTTTAATTTAATGTTTAATTTCTCAGATTAAAGGACCAATTCTGTGTTGTCATTTTAAGTTATTAGATTTGTTTGTGTCATATATGCAGAAATGATTTGTTCTCTGGGGCTCACCTTGGTGAATAAAAACATTGTGGTTTCCAGACACAACCTCTAGTTGTTGATTCTGTATATCTTGTCATGTACATTGTCTGCATCTATTAATAACCAGGCTATCTTGCTGTAGTTGGTACCCACTAAACCTGTTCCTTTCTTTAAAATTACACCAAAAATTGTCAGGATCCTGAAAAATGAGCTTCTTGTTGTCAGACAAGCTGCATTTAAATATCAAAGTGCGCTGGGCGCATTAATTCCTGTGAGCCACAGGCAATGTTAACCACTCTGCAGTTAGTGCTGATGTTTCACATTGCTTGTTCCTTGGGGGGGCTGTGTATCTCCTCTAAGGAGAATGACCATCAATAGCATCATCTTCAAGCTGAATAAATGGCAGTAGAATTTGGGCTTGTAACCATAAGGGGTAATAGAGTTGTGACACAGTTCTAACGCCACTGAGCCAGTCTTTAGTCCTTTTAAACACAACATGAAGTTTTTTTTGTTATAGCAAAAAAGTAGTGACTGAGTTAAGATGGAAAATGGTTAGACAGGTTCCTGTAAGTAAGGATTTCATATCTGCTGCTTGCCACCTCCTGCTGGCAGTAGAGATGTGTTTCTACAAGTAAATAATTACGCAAATCTGTAGAACACAGAATGAAAGAAGGTTTTTATGGCAGTCAAGTGTGTGGCAAACATTGGACGGAACTCGAAGGGTGTTGTGGGAAGTGTCGGTGAAGCTCAGGTGGAAAAGACATTTGGACATCACCTTGATGGTATTATCTCAGCTTGTCTTACCTTTTATCTTTCAGCAGAATTACAAAAAAGTGGCCATGTAAATGAACAAAAAGGAATAGATTTGGAGGGGTTTCTGAATAAGATGGCTCTGTCTGACATTTTGGATGTTCATTGTTTATCCCCTTGATATGTGTTTAATTCAGCAGTGTGAATTCATGTCTATTCTTTGCATCTTGTTTTTATGAGGTTAACAAATATACTAAAGAAATAAAGAAAAAGAAAATTCTCAATGGATGGAAAGATTTTTCCTTTTTGCGTTATTTCGCTTGGAGGGGCCATTGGTTTATGGACTGGAGTGGTATTTAAAATGTATCATTTGAATCCCCATTTGCCTCCACTGAAAATCAAAGTGCCTTCCTAGAACCAGAACTGTTTGTCTGGTAACAAAGCCCATCTGTTACGATTCAAGGAGTTACTCACACATGTAATACAACGTCATTCTTTGTGTTCCGGCACCCAAGCGACGTGCTGTGAATTGCACTGATGCTCATCTCTTGTTCGCTGCTCTTAAAGGTAAACTTTGATTGTGACAAATTGGAAAAACAATCCATTCTCAGCAATCTATCTTTTCTCTGATCACATTCTCTGCATCATGTATCGGTTAAGGGGCAAGAAGATGATTATGTCCACTGAGTTGAGAGGGGTGTCATAGATGGAGCAGTAAGTCAGCATGAAGGTTTAAAACAGATCTGGACACTAGCCAGAAGACGTGAGAGGGATGACAAACTGGGCAAAGCTCAGCAGGTTGAGTTTTGGACTGAACTCTTCTCCTGAGCTCCTGTATTGGGGCAGGCTGACAAACAGGAGACAACACCAGGGCTGCTCTGGGAGAACGTGGAAGTAGATTTGCTTTGGACTAAAACGGAGGCATCAGTTGCAGCGCCATAGCTTTTTGCAGGCCAGCAGGAGGTCTGTAAAGTGGGATTCCAAGGATGTGGAGAATAAACTACTTGTAAAGCAAAGCGAAATTGTCTGGATGTCAACTGATCACGTGTGGTGAAGGTTGCAGTGGATTTGGTTGATGAAGGAGAACACTCAGAAGACAAAGCTCAGCAACTGTATGTCTACAGCTCCTCAGAGAATTCAGAGGGAAAATACAGTATCTAATCATTAATCTTGAAAACATGGCAGGTGAGAAAAGGAGGGGCGATGCAAGCTTTTTTAGAAGAAGGGACTGAAAAGATGCTTGTGTGGAGGTGGAGTATCAACGACCATCAGCAGGCTGGGACTTTAGGTTGATGGCAGGTGAACAGAAAGGGAGCAAAGATGCTACTGGGGGGGGTCAATTTTTGGACGGGTCCAAAATATATTTAAATACTACGTAATAGGTTTGCTTGAACGGTGGAGGGGGGGTATTACATCTGTGACCACCTGCTAAGTTAAATATGTGACATTTTTTATTTTTGTATTTTTAAAGTATTAAAAGAAAATGCATGTACACTGAATGAGAGGTGATTATAAACAATTATAATTATTAATGTCAGCGAGCGCTAATAAAAAGACTTCACACGGGGTCAGGACGACTGTCGGGAGCTAACAGCCCGCATAGCGGTGCGGACGATGACGACGCGCCTTCCTTCGTTATACGGATCCTGTCAGACGCTGACGCTTCTCTGACGCAAGTCACCGGCCTCATGTTTTCTCCCTTTCCGACGCACTTTCCCAGAGACCGGAGGTGAAATAATAAGGGAGGAGCTTTCTCGTATTTCGGCCTCGCGTTATTAATAATTAGTGACACTGACCCCATCCCGCGCGCGCGCGACCACGACAGCGAAGATAAGTGACGCTCGGCCTCGCGATTGCGAGGAACACCGCGTGACATCCGACCCGCGCACGAGCCTGGAGCGCGCACGCACGCACGCAGCCCGGGAAAGCGCACTGGCATATTCATGAGGTGGGCGCGGAGACTCAGCAGCTCTCGGCGATTAACAGACGTCGCTGCAGAGCTTACGCGCCCGAGCCACGCCCACGTCGTCGTGCGCGCACCTTGAGACTTATGAATATTCACTCAAGTCCGAGGGGAGTTTTGCGCTTACGACGGGGACGCGCGAGCGTTGTGGAAATGGTAGCAAGATGGCGGCCCTGAAGGAGGAGCAGTGCTACGGACTGTCCTGTGGAAGAGTGAGCAATGGCAGCAACGTGTCCGTTTTTCACGTTAAGCTGACTGACAGCGCCTTAAAAGCTTTCGAGAGCTACCAGGGCAGTAAGGTAAGGGGGTCGTTCACGCGCCAACTTTGCCGTTGCACTTGTAGCCCCCCGCTGTTGGTTATCTCGGCTCGGCTCGGCTCGGCTGTGCTCCTCGGCAGCTCGCCAGCTGTCTGTGTCCGTCCGTGTGGCTGAGCGCTGCGGTGCCTGCAATGGGGGATGCTGCTGTGTAAAGTGGCGCCAGTTGCTCGGCCGCCGGTCGCATGGTGCGCTGTGGCTGAGCTGGAGGAGCGGAGTGATGAACCTCCTGGAAAGGGCGAGCAGCTCGGCTCAGCGCGACTTATCGGCTGCGGGCTCCGGACACGCTACCCGGCGCGGCCGCCTGCCACGTTTCCTCGACCGTTGAACCCATTGAGGCTGTTTTGCTCGTCTGACGCCAGCCAGCCGTTCCAAACTGTAGCTCACAAGCCAGTTAACTCGACCAGCAAGGACAAGAACGACATAAAAATACCGTACAGAATAAAATCTATATCTCTACTTAAAAAAACGCGTATATTGACTGTGTTGCGTTCAGGATACACAGGATGTGGTTTACTTTTCGACGGGTTAAACCGGTTAGTAGCTAACTAATTGGCTAACTCACACTTTTCGCCAAAACTTATCGAAAGAAGGTCCGGCCGTTTAGTGCGCCGTCTACTGCATGTGGGCGACGATGAACCACATGTTCCCCCATATTCCAACATACGTGTCCAAACGGTGCGGCGCGTCACGTAGAAAAGCAACAAGTTGCAGAGCAGCAATATGGGACTTTTTAATGTGTATTTTTAGCCCAGTGGCTCGAGCGGCCTTTCCCTCTGACCTACGTGGACGTGCAGTGAGCGCTCATGGTGGGGTTTTTCTGGTCTCTGCTTAAAGTTCTCGGTTTTATTTGTACTTTTTGCCCACCTGCAGCATCACGTTTCCTTATCAAGGACAAATAATCCAGCTTTTCAGTTGCTGCAGCTGCCGACATTTGTTTTTCAGATATTCTCTGCTTTTCCACGTCAACATTTGTCTCCCTCCCCAAGAATTTTTGTCTTATGTTGACATGTTATTATTTTAGAGTTTTGATAGTTCAAGGGGGCGCTGTGTTCTGGGGCCCCGTACAGTGCATCTTGACATGAGAAAGCGATAGAGGCCTGTTAAAAAGATGAGATGGAGCTTGTTGGACTTTGAGAGGGATGTAAGAGCCACGCAGAGGGGGAATGTGCTGCCAGCAGCTTCTTCTACAGCACACATTTGTAGGAGGCTTCGTTTTCGGCAGAGACTTGGTAAACGGATTTGTACGCACTGCCAGTCCTTTAAAAAAAATCAAGACTGCAATGGGGAATACAAAAAAAAAAAAATTAAAATTGGCTTCTCTGTTGGGGTGCACAGCCAGAAATATATTGCATATTTGTCGAACGTGTGAGGAAAATCCAGAAGAACGGGAGGCGAGCATGCGGGATCTGTTTCTCCCTCTCTGATTTTGTCCCTGTGATATAAATAGTGTTCCTCACTTGGGTCTCCTGGAGATCTATATAAAGGGCAATTATGCTAATAACTAGTTAAACTCATGTCTTGGATGTGGAATGTAATATTTCTTATGTCCTGAATCTGTGCTTATGCTTAATGAAGAAGTATGTCCAGAGAGTGATCTTCTCCCCTGGGTCATGCGGATTTGTAGACCACACCTGTATGTGCTTTTTATGAAGTGAAAAGGTCGCAGATGGTTTGTTAGCAAACAGCAGGCCCAGCTGCAGCTGACAACAGCGAAAAGTTGATCGTGAAAGTGGTTCTAAGGCACATTTTCACATTTAACTTGCAGTGTGAATTTCTGTTGTGAGAGCTGGTCCTGGGAGCTGCATGTTTGGAAGAGACTTGCAAAGCACCATGGGACAGCAGTCTCAGGTGGCTCTTAATCTAGAAAGAGGTCTTGTAACTGGAAAAATTTTGAATAGAGGCTGAAAACAGGCTAACATTTAGAGAATATTTGCAACAAGTATAAATTGTAGACATACAAAATTTTCATTTCACAGGAGATAAAACTTCTAAGACAAAAAGAGAATGAATGGTATCCCTCATTCATTTATTTTTTAAGAGGGAGGAAGACAGACATGCTGTGTCATTGAAATCTATCTTTATGGTCAGAACAGTAAGACAGACATTTAATCCTTCCAGCCTTCTAAACTTGGACCCTTATGCTAACTATGGTAGGTTAGCAGGTTTGAATGAGGTAAATGCTCTACTTTTATAGTAATTTATCCCTTGGGGAGGAATGGAATACTTCTGCACACTCTGGATTAGAATACATTTAAACTGTCACATGGTGAAGTCACCATCATCTTTATGTAGTTTTTAAGTGAGCTTTTTTCCAGTTGCCGTTTGTGCAGCAGTGGCTCTCGCGTCATGTGGCTGTGTAAAAAGTTTGCTGAGGGCAGCTCTCTTTGTGGTGTAAAACCCAGCTTCAGAAAAGTAACCTGTTGTTTGTATAAAGATTGAAACAAACAACCTGCTTGTGAGTGGGTTTTGAGTCTGGTCACATGAATGAATGTGACATCACTCCTCCCTGCCCCCACCTCAGTATCTAGGTGCTGAGTTTCAGACACCTGGTGATCTTGTCACCGGTTTATTATGGCTGTGCTCCGCAAAAGCTGGAATCCCCCAGCTTACTTTGCAGCACACAGTTGGATTGTGCCTTAACGTCTGCTCTGTGGGTGTCGTGCCACAGGAAAATCGTTCAGATGTGTTTTTATCTGGCTGAGAGTAAATAAAATGAGAAATATCATCATTAATTGATGGACATTTTGACGGGACTTATCTCGTATTTGTCTATTTGTGCAAACTTAATTTGGCATGTATGTAGCTTGTTTACTTTTGGAGCCACAAAGAATCCAATGTTTGACAAATGATTTTCTTTCTGCAAGTGTTGTAAGTAAATGTATTTTTTTTCTTGTTATTGCTTTTAGTTTATTTAACCCCTTATTTGTCCACAAGTTCTCTTTGGTTCCTCATCTAAAAACAGTGAGTTAAAAGTAACCTGACGCTGGGTCAGTAAGGTACAGGGCCCATGCTGGATTTTTTCCAGGCCCAAGTTTTTGAGTTTTCATGCATTAGATGTTTTACAATCATTTTCTAGTCTGTTCCCTTTTCCAGATGGGTTTTTGAAATGGTTGTTGTATTTTTAATCAACTAATACTTTGACTAGTAGCATAAACCATCATTCAGAATTTTCATCTTTGGGTGGCAGTTACTACAATCTGTTTTCCTTTGAAACGGACCATACAGAAATTGCATAGGTAGTCAGAATTTATTGGTAAATTTGTCCTTAGATTTTAATTTTTAACTAATGAACATTTCAAAATAATGTTGAACCAAGTTGAAAAAAATTTAACCTTAATAGTGAAAAGATTAAAGTATTTTGTACATTTTATACTTTTTATAAGCAAGTTGTTTACTTGATGTCTTAATTGTTCATTAAAATGTCTGCCAAGGTTTGATAAAACTGAACTGAATAAATTTTTTTTTTTAATTTTAGTGACACAGATTAATGGATGCCTTTTTTAGGTTCATTTAATTTGTTTTCCCTGACAAAAAAGCAGTTTTGAGCTAGTGCTTTTGATTTGTCGCATGTACAATGCATTGAAAAATCCCTATTGAGGCCGAGTGATTGAGGTCTGAGCTGAAACAAAGACCAGTATATCCTGCAGACTCCATGGATCAGGGTTTCCCTGGTGTGGAAGGTCCCTGTTGTGTGACTCTCGCTTAACAGTGCCAGTTGTCAGTCCCGATTGTATTGTAAGGTTACCGCAATTTATTAAGAATAGTAGTAGTACTTTGAAGCAGCTGCTGAATATGATTCCTTGTAAGACAAATATTTATTTTGTGATTGTTTAATAAGGAATTAAAATTTCAATCACTGAAACTGTATATCATTTAGAGAGACTTGGAACCAAAGCCTGACACTTCATGAGACTGGCTAAAAGAGTGTTTATTAGTTGTTTAAAAAAAAAAAGTACATACATACTGGTACACACAAGTATCAACAGAACAGTATTGTAGGGATGCCTTTAGAATATGAATGTTACTTTCATTAATGTCAATAGTCTTTAATTCATTGTTCAGTTGTGCTTTGGTTTTCCTGTTGCAGTTTGGAGAAAGGGTGCAGGTTCGATGCAGGCAGTCAAAAGGAAGGAGATCTCAAACAGAGAACCCACCTGAAATGGAGCATTGCAGAAACAGGCAGCAGGGACTTTACTAGCTATACAGCTGAAACATTTTTAAATGATTCAAAGTGGAGGAGAGGTAAACTTAAAATTCTGGCTGGCCTGATCTTAAAGCTTAATGTTGCAGAGACAGTTAAAACCCACAGTTCTGGCCGGATTGTTGATCGTTTCAGCCTGTGCTGATTGGCAGAGTCCACTGGAAACGCCTCTCCTAACCTTGAAATGGCCTCGGTCACCTTTGGTTTAAATGTCTGTTGCCTCCGGAAGAGTATTTATTGAACTTTGGCTGGAGAAACAGTGAAGTGGCACTAAAATAATACTGGAAAGCTGCTGGTATATGGGTTTTGTTGAGACTTGGGTGAGAAGACAGTGGAAATGAGAAGGTGTACAAACACCAAATAGAAAAGGTGCGCTTTGTCTTTGCTTTCTTGAAGGATAGATTCTTTCCCTGCTTGATCAGCCCAGTGTTTAGCCATGATTCATCACAAATGTTATGTACACGTCGTCATGCCATTTCCTCACAGTTGTGGTTGAGAGCAGCAGTGTTAGCTTTGCAGGGGTCAGGCTTGAGAAACCTGCATGAAGCAGATTTACTGCAAAGACTTGGGCAGCAGACTGGGTGTTGAGAGAGTAATGAAAAGATCTTTAGACAGGTATGTAAAAATGCAGTCTAAAATTAAACAGTTCTGGTGTGGAGTACACAACATGGAGGTGTCTGTATTGTTAACAGTTTATGGTATTTTTTCTGGTGCTGTTGGTAAATCACTTCCACTCTGTGTGGTAAACATAAGGTACCATGGTAAGGGCCAGTTATTTATGGAATTAAGTGTTTTTTTAAAAAGCAAACTTTTGTGTTATAGCTAGACTTATTCCTGTTGACCAAATTAACAAACTACTCTTACTGCCCAAATTTGGGGCTACAGTTTTGTATATTGAACATGCCTGTTGGTCAACTTCCTAAGAATGTTTGGTTTAATTTGTGGTCTTGGATCTTGGTGGTGGTTGATGAGAATCAATCAGATGCTGTCTAGTTTGACCAGGATAGTGTTTTCTGAAAGGGCTGTGCAACTTTTCAGCTCAGCTTTGAGACCATTGGGCCATATATCCTGGTATAGTGCTGTTAAATTCCTTAAAAGCTTTCAGTAGTTCTTTAGTCGTTTGTGATGAATTGTTGGTTCATTTGTTAACTTTTTTTCCTAAAAGTAAGTAAACTGTCTGTGGTGTTACCTTGTTACTATTTCAGCCCCCCCCCCCCAAAAAGCTGAAGTTGTACAAATTATAAAATATTTGATAGGCTACTACGTGGTTTCTTAATTTGTTACATTTTAAGTCGCAGGTGATTTAGTCTTGTGAAAAGTTTTAAAACTCTGATTTTCCTGCCAGGTCTGAAAGAAAGTAGACATTGTGTAAGTATTTTAAGTTTTTACACAATGTCATTATGTCGTGTGTGTGTGTGTGTGTGTGTTGGAGGACAGGCTGGCTGGTTTTGCTGTCTCTTCAGTAGATCACATGACACTTCTCAAAGTGCTTGTATTTGCCAGCCCATAAATGTGTGCATTACATGTAATTGAAAGTGAAGATGCTGGTGGAACTGTTAAAGCAGCCACTCTGATGTTGCCTTGGATGGCCAGTTTGTCATGTCAGGACCCCACAATTCCACCCGTTTCCCTGTAGCCGAGCAAATGTGCTTTAAGTTGACAAGTTTTGCTGTGGTCCATCTATTAAGGCCACTTAGATTAGAGCTTGAAGCACTAATGGCACATGTTTTATGCTGGGAGATTGGTGAGCCCTGGAGATTAACCTTTGTTTCTGCCAGTCAGGCTGTCTGTCCTACAGGCAAAACTCTGTTCCACAAGCTGCTTCTCTGTTTTTCTTTGTGGGACTGCTAATCAGTCATTTAGGCAATTGGTCTGAAATGTCACCTTATGCTGCTAGCCAGAGCCATAGTATTTTGACCTGTGCGAACCATGCCGGCCAGCTGTTAGGTGATCTCTGAAGATGTCTCATCAGGTCAACTCATTCTTCCTTCAGGCAACATGATAAATGGGTGGTATTGAGTTTCCTGAGGGGAAAAAAGCTGTAAGTGCCTTGCATCAGGGTTTCATGTCTTGCATTGGGTTTTGTATATTTTTGAGCATTGTAGAATTCATTTCAGGAAAATTACAGACAAAATGTTGTAGCAGTTCATAAATATGCATTTAGGATCCTTTTAATTTGGGTTATTAACTGCGATGGACAGATATAGCTTGACCTTGCATTGAGTCACTGCCTCAGCAAAACTAGTCATCTTGAGTTTTTAATATTTTCTGCCATTTTCACCTCGTTTTGGAAATAAAAGAATTTTCAAGAAATGGAAGAATGACATTTTTGAAAGCGCTGCTTGTGATTTGCATTGTTTAAAGACAATTGATTTGGAATATGCTTTTAGGTGCAGTCAAGCTGCAGACTGCCATTTACTCAACGTTCTGTGTGTGGGTACTGTCTTCCACAGTTCGAACATTCAGTCCTGTGCGGAAGGACGTCTGACGTTCAGCTCGACCACTGACTTACTCAGGCCAGCAGATGAGCTGTGTGTCCTTGTGCTGAGGTTCAGCATTTTCGTTTGTACAGTAGGAGTTCTCAGACTGCATTTTCCCCTGAAGTGAACCTGTGTGCACTTTTCTGTTTTATTTGATAATCTTTATTCTTTCATTATTCTCCTTTACTTTCACTGTCTTTCTCTTTTTTGTATCTGTAATGACAATTCAAACATGGTTTCCATCAGATATATAAATATGGCTTGTGTGCTTTAATTTTTTTGTTTATGTAACCAGACTTCCCCATTTCTCTGAAAGGAAAGATAGCTGTACTAGATGTCATTGAACTGATATGAAGGCTGATTTTTTTTTTCCCTTTTTCTTTTCTCCTTTCCTCTGTGTCATAGAACAGCAGGCACCTTATCTTTTTGTTACATACAGTTATACGTTAGCAGAGATTGTTTCATTAGAATGGAAAAATGAGTGGTCTGGTACAGAAAAGGCCTGTCTTATGTGTATGTTTTGTTTTCTTTATTCTTTACAAAGCTGCAATATAGAGCAAGTGGCTACCTTGTTTACATCCTTTTTTCAGAAAGCAAATTATGTGTGCTATAAAACTTGTTTAAAGCAGTATTGCTTATGAGTTCTGATTTGAATTTAAACCCAGATTCATCAGAGCAGGACTGTTTGCCGCTGGTGTTGATTGACAGGTGTGTTGTGGAACTATATCTTCTGGTATCAGTGAGTGAAGGACAGAGATGAGTTATTCTTGGCTTCTCTACAACATGTTTTTTAAACATTCCTGACCCTCTACAACTGGCTTTACTATATAAAATGGGGGGTTTCTGTCTTGCTCTTTTTGAAAATGTAATGGATAAATATATTGTATAGAGGTTATTTGCATGTTTTTTAAACTATAATTTAAGATGTTTCCCTTTAGTTTTATTATATGTCCGGTTTCCCGTTGTTTAGAACTACTTGCTTTGGAGACTACAAATCACCCAATTTTGTCAATTAAGCTGTAGCATTAATTGTATGAAATGCTGCTGAAAAGCATAAGACACCACTCCCCTTTACTGACAGATACTACCAAAGGACCTGGGTCTGATTGAGAACTGCTGTCTCTCCACCAAGATGGCATGTTTTGTTTTTGCAAATGTCTGCCTTCGATTAGCTGTGCTAACACGTGCCAGAGTGGGGTACAGTACTTGCAGAGTAGAATAAACCTGTGTTACTGTACAGCTCTTGTATGCAAGGAAGGTGTGGAGCAAGTGTTTCTTAAAAGCAGAAGTCCTCCCTGAAATGTATAAAACATGGAAGTAGACAGGACCTGTGCACAAACATTAGTGTTTTTGAAATGTTTGGCATATTTTGAGCTTCACCTGATCTAGTGGAGGAACAAGTTCAGTACTTATTTCTGTCTGTTAGTTTCATATGCTGTAAAAGTATTGCATATAAGGACTGTCCTTAAGAATAAGCCCAGACACTGTGCCTTCACACCATCTCAGGTTTGAGAGGGGTGGACACAGCATCAAGATGCCTTACCACGGGTGAAATGGCAGTGCATGTACCTCCCTTTTGTTGCACCAGGTCAGGTCTCGGCATATAGACATGATCTGCAATCCCATGCGCTGTCGCACGTCCAGCCATGGCTGGCTACTGCCAGATGAGAGGGACACACAGAAATGGAATGTAGCCCTTCCCCCATGTGTGGGATGATGCATCTGACTCCTTCTTCCCCATTCAGAGACTGCCAGACTACATTCTCTGCCCAGACTGGCTCATTGCAGCCCTGCTGCCGGCAGCTACTGAGAAGAAATGCAGTGAAATGAAAGTCCTTTCAAAGTACCAAGCAAGAAGACAGGTGTTTTCTGGTGACCTCAGGCCTCTGCTCAAATAGATTCTGTCGTGTGGCTGTCCTCTTCACCTTTTTAGCAAAATATAATTATTGCTTAATAATCCTTAGTAGTACAAAATCAGTGTTTGAACTAAAACTTGCTGAAAATGATTTTTTAAAAGGTTGTCTCTCAGTTGAAAAATCTTGTTTTTTTTTTTTTTTTTTTTTTTTTTTAAAAATCTTTCTGCTGTAGTATCGTTAATCAAGGTTCTTGCCAAGTGTCAAGGTAAAAATTTCCCAGTTATATAAATGGGTAACTAAATGTAAGTACCTTAATGTAGAAATCTAACATTGTAAATAACTTTGGAGAAAATGGGTAACTAAATGATGAAACACTAGGCCGACAATATATGATAGCAGTTTGTTACTGTGTAAACAGCACACAGTAATTTGCTTTTGGGAAGGAAACATGTTAAAATGCTTTTGGAGAAGAAAATGGATAAAATCCCTGCAGTCCTCAAACCAGTAGTCCTGACTGCCTGTAAATATTGTCTTCTGTATGGAGCAAAATACCAAAGGTGTTCCTCCTCCAGACATGGCAAGTACAGTCTTTCCTCCATAATCACAGGGGTTAGGGGCACAAGACCCCCATGAATGTGGAAAACCATAAATAACTCTAGGCTCATCTAACCCTTTACTGTATTTATAATAAATTTCCATATGCATGTATGGTAGTAAATGATGAAATAGGTCAATAATACATATATTTTATGCATTTATGACTTACTAATTTCTTTACGTATGTGTGTCGTCTGATTTTTTTTTTTTTTTTTTTTTTTGGCAGTACGCAGAAAATCTCCAAAAAATTCCCATTTAATTATCAATGGCAAACCCGTGAGTTACTGAATCTGCAAATGTGGAACCTGCGAATATTGAGGGATGACTGTATTGAGCTACCATGCAGTATTACGGTGCTGCCCTTACTCTGCCGTTCCTCTTGTGTGGTTTGAACTGCACTAATGGTGTGAATTACAGGTGGAAACCTTTTTTGAAGGCTGCAGTGGAAGACTCAGGGCTGCTGCATGCATTATGTATGTCAAATCTGGTAATCAAATGCTCTGCCTTTGTACCTTCAGTGCTTGGAGTCATTGACTTGGAGGGGTCTGATCACCTTCCTGTTCTCTGTGGAAGTGGGGCGTTTGTTTTACCTCTAGGAAATTAATCAATCTTGAGGGTTTGTTATGGCTTTTGGAATATAGTTGTGCAAGATAGGACTGCAGAAACTATTTAAAATTAGTGTTCTTCCTCTTCTCGTAGTTTTGTTTTCACTTTGTTAGTTTAAAGGTGCACCAACTGTAGCCTCAAACTGCTTGGTGTAGGGGCTTTTGTACAAAGCAAATATATGAAATTTTAAACATCCAGCCTCACAAAACCATTTAAAGGGAAAAATACCTCAACAGCAAAGTCTGCTAGGTTTGATTGTCACCAATATGGATTTTTTTTGTGAAATGGCAGAATTGTCAATGACTTGTACATTACAGAATCATGAGAAATATAGCTGCCATGACCTGCTGTTTTCGATCTTATGAAATGCTGACTGATATGAGACGTAGCAGGTTTTTGAATCAAATCCCTGTGTGAATTGAGACAGGAAGAATAAGGCAGCGAAACTGAAACATGAATTTGCTGCATTGCCCTGATGAGTCTGTGGTACCACAGTCCTGCAAAAATAATCAAAGTTCAGAGCTTTGGTACTTTCAGGTCTCATTTGCATAGCTACTGGAGTTACTAATCACAGTTTTAATTTTGATTTAATAAAACTAAGACAAGTAGAATTTTGCATGGAGGTAGCTGTTTCATGGGGCAAATGTGAGATTTCACTCTGGAATTTGAAAGAAATCAGGATGATCTTAGCCCACAATGTGATTCAGATGTGGCCCTGAATGAATATGTAGTTGTGGTAGGTTTATTGAAGTGTACTTTTGTTTGTGTTTGCACCAGCCTGTTTCTTCAGTTAACTCTTAAAGGGCATAACAGAAGTAAGAGAGATTTTATTTTACTGGCTGCAGCGTTTGAGCTGGAAACGGCTTGGGGTCTCTGTTGTGGCCATTAAATGACTGAAATGTGTAGTTTTTTCATCAGTCTCTACTGCCCCTTGACAGAGGAGGGCAAATGTACAAACTCATTCAAGGGAGTGAGGACTGAATACTTAAAACCAGCTATTCCTGTCTGTTGTACTGCACAGTTTTAATCCAGTGGAATATAATGGCTATGTGGCGTGCAAGGGGTGGGATGTTCAAGTTGGATGCAATTTTGGGTTATTTTTGGCCATATCAACAAGAATTGTTAAACTATCTGAATTGCCTGGTAATCTGTGACACCTCTGTAAAATGTAGCTTATGCCAAAAAAGTGACGTTAAGTGTGAATTTTTAATTTTCACCTTAATTGTGTAACTTCCCAACATCCTGGAAGAACATCGTCCAGCACTCTACTATTGTCTACTACTCCCCATTACATCAAGTTTTTGGGTTGTAGTGTATTTTGTTCTTGTTACTATTAGTGCAAGTTGCACAGCTAAAAATGTCACATGGTCTGTTTTTCTGCTTGGGCCATTTGCTGCCCCTTCTGACTTGACAAATGACTGTGTGGTATACAGCGTGTGACCCACCATGGGTCCTGGAGCTGGTCATGGGCTATGCTGTGTCCTTAGGATAGCCCCTGTAGAACGTTCTGGCCCACAGAATAGTGACATGTCAGCAGCCCTTTGAAATGAAGGGGCTTAGGGTTGCACTCTGTCAGACGGGGGGTTGAGGGACAGTGGAGGTTAAACTCGGTGCCCCAGTGAGTGTGCGGGGAGGAACGGTCAGGGCTGCAGCCTGTTGTTTGCCATTTCCATTGGCCAACTTAGCAAAACTGTTCCACCTAAGATTGTGTTCACATTGTTCCATTTATTGTTAATCATGCAAATGTATTAATGGTTTCATTGTTGAGCTGCCCTCTGTAATGAATATATTAGCTTTCATTTACGTTTGCACCTCATTACGGAACTGGGGTGTAAAAAAAAAAAAAGTGGAAAACTGCAGTTAAATCTTAAACTGTTTCCACATATCCCACACCATGGCCTATATAGTGACAAAAAAACAACCTCTTTAGTATTAAATTGATTGTAAAATGACAATATATTTGCTTAAGCTGGATGGCACGGTGGTGCATTCATTAGGTCGCACTAGTGCCTCACAGCACTTAAGATATGTAGTCAGACATGGCTTTGACTTCAGCTCAGTCTATAGAGAGTGTGCACTTGTTTGTGTGGGGGTTTTCCTGGTGATCCTGTTTCCTCCCACAGTCCCAAGACATGTCTCAGATTAATTATTGATTTAATTGCCATGTGTATGGGTGCATGTGGCGTTTTCTTGTAAAAGACCAGTGTACACTGCCACACTGTCATCTAGGGTTAGCTTCTAACCACCACTACTCTACCCCGGATGTGCTTTTATTGACAAAGGGTGAACTGATAGTTTAAGCAGCAGCACTTGCGGTGTTTGATATACGGTTTGTAGTAATCTCACAAACTGTAAATCAAAAGGACACCAAACATAGCCTCTTGGTCCAAATGAGTGGTTGAGTGCCATATTCACATGACTGCTGCTTGCTGAACATTCAGTTTGGTGTCAGACAATGAGAAGAATACCTCTACAGCCAATTATCTATGGACTATGCAGCTTCCTCTCTGATGGTAGAATAAAAACTATTGTATTACAGGTTTTAGTGATTGTGAGAAGTGGGAGGAGAAGGTCATGCACTAGGTTAGTTCATGCTTTTTATGTAAGATGTCTATGAGAGATGTTTCTCTAGCAATATTTATTAGGTTTAATTTTTTCTTAAGAGGCTTGGAATTTGAAAAGCTTTGCATTACACCAATGCAAAAAATAAAGGTGTTCATAATGGACTTTCAGTGACTTCCCGTGCTGTCTGTCCGTCTCAGTGCAAACCCGAGTTCTGCACCTGTTACTGCATCTAGAGCAGGTTTTAACAGTGCAGTTGTTAGGCACAAGTCATTATATTTGGTACCAGCTTAATTAGAAAAACTGGCATTAGTCATTTCCACATCCCATTGTGGGTAGCTTGTCTGTTCTGAGGGATGTGACTGTCTCTAGACATTTGCTTCTTTTGACTTCGTGAGTATCATAAATACAAAAAGGAACATTTACTCATGGCTGATGTCTGTGCTTCTTAATGTACACAGCATTATTCCTGATAATGTTTTAATAAACTACAACTTGCACATGTTGCACTTTGCCAGTTTATACAGCTTGGTGTTACTGAAGCATTGTAACTAGTACAAATCCTTTGAGTGTATGACTTGCTAGTTTTGACATGTATAATTATTTAATACCCTTTACCGAGTTATGACAAAATACAAGACTTTTTTAAGTGAAATCTCTTTAGTTGCAAAAGTAAAGAGCCAATTTCCAGGAATTTATTGTGCTCATAGGTAGAGGGACATCTGTACTTTGGCAGTAGCGCAATGGGACTCATCGTGGGACTTGAACGTGAGGCCTTTAGGATACAATTCTGTGTCCATAATAACTGATCAGTCTATGTGGGTTTTGAAAGGTACACTTTTAAATGGGACCTGCCTAACCCTTGATCACACCTCTGCAGTCTCAAGGAGTGGCAAATGGGCAAATCACAATCCGGCCTATTAATACACGCTAAGACATGCTATTTTTATAGCACCCCAAAACAAATCTCCCTGGGAATGTTTGTTGCTCAGAATATGGTCATGAGGCCCATCAGTGCTACCTTCTTTTCGTATTAATAGGGGAGAAGCAGATGATTTTTGCTGAAGCCCAGCATTTGCGATATTACGCCCTAAAATGCTTATACGATTGAAATAAGTGTGGATGGATTCTATACTATACTATACTTTCATATCATCCTGTGCCAGACAACATGATTCACGTTTGAAATACGTAATACACCTTCAGCCACTTGCCTTTGTTGAGGGGCCCATCATGGCAAAAGAATATTTGATCTGTAGTTGTAACAGGACGTTCATGCAATAGCACACAGTGGGGTTTATGGCTGTTTAATTCAGACAGACTCACTGGCCCACAAGTTGGAAACTGGTCTCCAGGGAAGCTTTGTTCTTGTTTCATAACTCCCGGTCATGTCTGCACCACAGTTTTTCCTCAGGACTGTTGTCTAGTGTTTGGAGAGGAAACAATGATGCTCATAGATATTTGTTGGAGCCCTGCGTGACAGGATATGCCTTGTGTTGGGAAACATCACAAGCTGTAGGTGATAACGAATGTGTGATTGTTCCAAGTGTACTACACCAGTCCCACTGCCGCCTACACCCCACAACCGGGAAAATTAATCGTACGGCGTTCCTGAGACCTTGTACTCTTGGAAGCTCAGGATTGCTGGGTTCTTGCATCTGTTGCCCCATGTGCACAACTCCAAGAATGTAGTGACCGCTCAGGAGGATTGTTTCAAACATCTCAGTCTCTTGTTGTCCACTGGTCTCTTCTGCATGTGCAGAACACTAGTTTTGGTTGCTGACATGTTGGAGAGTTTGACTTGTTCCTAATTTCCACCCCGTTTCTCTTGTGCTCTACATGAGCAACCATCCTGTCTCCCTGACTAACACTCTCCTGCTTATGATCTTTAACCCAGAAATGTGTTGTCCTCCTCGCTAGCAGTCTCCACTTGTTTTAAATGTCTGATTCAAGATGATCAGGTTTTTTTCCCCTTAATATGTAAGGAGACAAAAGGCTAGATTTCCTCTAAATCTTGTCAGCAATGTATCCTGTCCATTTATGGGTAGGTGATAACTGCAGTAAAAATTATCTTGAATATTCTGCTAAATCACTGAGCTACAGAGAGTAATGTAGTAATACCAGTAAATCTCTTTTGTCTTCTGCTGGCCTGTATAGCTTACTGTATGGTTGAGGAAAAATATATTTGGCAGTTTTGTGTTTTACTGTTAAATACTTGACTTTACCTTTTTAGTTACAGAGTTCTAGCTCATGGGAAGATTAACTCCTAACTAGTTACAGTGTAATGTGCAAGTTAACATGTAGAACTCATAGCACAAAACAGATTTTTGAAATTTTATTTACTCCGTATGTACATCTGTAGGACACCTGTTGTGAAATAAATGTATGCTTTTGTTGTGTAATGCAAACATAATTTTATATCATTACATTGTCTGCCAAATATCTATTCAGAATAGTGATCAGTGCAACAAGTTAATACTCATTCTTCATGCTTCCCAGAGGAAGATATTTCATGTTTTAGCAAAGTCCAAGTTTCATGTTGTCTCCTGCTGTTGTGTCCCTGCACTAGGTACTTAGCCTTTAATGGCACCAGTAAAAATTACCCAACTGTGTAAATGTGTACAAACCTGCCATGGTAAGTTGCTCTGAAAAAAGTCAGCTAAATTAATTCATTTTATCTCCTTAAATGCAGTTTTGGTATTTGACATATATGAAAGCCTCTATTTTTATGCAAACATTTGGCACTGATCACCTGTGGTGGTTCAGTCCAGCCAAATTGCTTATCTCAGTGTGCTGATTTTAACCAAGATCAATTTTACTTAATCCTGTAGATTTGTAAGAAATGTTCAGTACAACAAAGAATGTCTGTCCTACTAGCTTAAATAGATGTAAATGAAACATGGGAAATTGTTTGCTGTTTGGCCTTTTGTTTTGAAAATGCAAAATTAGGGCATGCAGAGATGTCTACAGTTTGAAAATAGGGTAACTAGTTCACAAAAAGGTTGCTCACAGCTCTGTGTTCTAATCCTGTCCTTTTTTGAAAATGTTACGTAATTGGTCAGCTATCCCATGGCAGTGATGCTATGTTTGAAAAATGGCGGTAGTGGCATAGCCAGTGAGTTACGTCAGTGGTGGACCAAGGCCAGGGCAAACTTCATTCTTCATCTGGAATATGGTACGGTTTGAAAGCAGCCAGCAGTCACAGCCACTCTGCTATGGTTGACAGTTTATAAAACCTTTTGCTGAGCTCCACTGCTCTCAGGCTGGCTGTGTGTGTGTGTGTGTGTGTGTGTGTGAGAGAGAGAGAGAGAGAAAGTGGGAAGGAATTATGTAAAACTGTTCCCTTTTTAAAGGTTTTACTGGGAGTGTCAAGCACAGACCATGAAGACCCAGTGTATATGCAGTTTTTTCTTTATCAAGTACACCTGAATTACTGACACAACCCCTGACAGAATACAGATTATCTTTGACTTACAGCAGTGTTAGGCACTGATGGCCAGGCCCTAAATTGCATCGGTAGCAGGTCACATCGTATTCATGACTGTTTTGTTTCTAAGTCTGTAGTACATCATAAAATAACTTCTTTTCAAACATTTGTTGATGTTTTTGACCTGCTTTCTTATTTCTGGCCACAGTATAGTATATCATCCATACCAAGTTTCTTTTTAGAAAGTGC
Organism: Arapaima gigas; assembly: GCA_900497675.1. Taxonomy (NCBI): domain Eukaryota; kingdom Metazoa; phylum Chordata; class Actinopteri; order Osteoglossiformes; family Osteoglossidae; genus Arapaima; species Arapaima gigas. The sequence continues at coordinate 373,069 of UFQX01001618.1, read as the reverse complement.
ATGGTTCAGAAGATTTTTGGAATACTTCAGCATTCTGTGTTATATGACAGGGAGATGTAATAAGCACAAGTGATGTGATCTCACAACCATTCTGCCACGTCAGTGCAAGTTCAGTTCACACACACACAGACAAATAAATTCATCACCAAACTTTATTACCTTTAAACTGGTTAAATTTAGTACAGAGTACCTGTTGTCATCACATGTGCTCCCCAAGGTGGTCACACACTGGGTGTAGCACCACATTTGTGTGTGATACCGTGTGAACATCGTTGTCATTCCATTTAGAGCTATGTATGCTCTGTGTGAGACTTTACTACATGCAGTGTGTGGCACTGAAGATCAAATTTAAAGTTTTACAAAAAGTGCCCTTTTTGTGGAGTTGAATGAACATGATTTTGCAAAAACCTGATTAATAGTGAGAAGTCCTTGTGTGGTAAATTTCAAGCCCGTGGTATGAAAAACAAACCTGCGCACAAAGAACAGACAAACTGAACCATACAGATACATAGATAATGTATATATTTATGGTCATTTGAATCCAGTGTTGAGCAGTTAATCAATCTGATGCAGTGGTACAGTAGTTCTATGTTGTCAGCTGAAATGTGGGCAGATTACATTGTGGAGAGGTTTTTTTGTACAGTTGCTTATGAATAAAGTGTCAATTTGCAGGGTAAAGCTTCTTGTTGAGGACTATGGGTGTTCCACAGCTGTACAGCAGAGAGCTGCTGCTAACCATCATCGTGAGGCAGGATGTATTCTGTAATGCCGTGTTGCTGGTTTTGCAGCGTTTCCTGCTGAAGTCCATTCACTCACACAGGTCCACATCCACTCATAGCTGGTTGGTGGACTTGGCAGGACAGTACAGGTGGCCCACAGCCTGGCTGCTTCCTGCTGCTGGTCATCAGAATGATGGTGTAACTGGACCTCTGAACACGGCGTCCTGTTACGTGGATGGGGTCATGGCCCCTCTAAAGCCCAAACAAAATGTCATGTTCCTGGTTGAACCAGCTAGCAATGTGTAAACAGACACAAGTTGGGCACCGGTGTTGTAGTGGTGTCATGCATGTTATGAATGAGGCATATGTTCCATGTGAAAGGCCTTGGGCAGATGGTAATGTCCAGGCCCTGACCTGCTGTTGTTCCCCAGTGGCCCTTTGCCAGTCGGTCCAACTGTCTCACCCCTCTGGTTTTATTAGTGTTGCCACAGCCTAACACACTCTGTTCTCCTTCTTTTGCAGAGCCTGTCTGCTCAACCATCGATCCGCTTCAGTGGCAACCAAGGGGTAAGGATGAGGCTGCCTCATTTTGTGCATTTGTGTTGATGTAGGTTATCTTACTGGGAAATCATCTGTCATGCATTCCCTTCGTTAAGAGAAATAGATGTACAATGTTTAAGACCCTACTCTATAGGTCATAAAACATCTCAAGACAGTGTGCCATGTATGTCTCTCCCTTTTAAGCCTTAATTTTATTCTTATTTTTGTTTTTTTTAAGTCATGTTTCTACCAAGCTATAGCTTTGACATCCACAAAACAGCTACCTCCTGAATACACAACGAACTTCAAATTGTGTTTGATATTTTCTTAAATGATGCACATAGTAAACTAACTGGACTGTTTGGGGTAAATAAATAGTAACGAATATCAGCAGACAAATGTACCTCTGGACTGAGTGAATGTGAAAATTGGTTTGTTGTTTTAAATCAGTAGTATTACTGGGCTACCTTTGTAAGGATATTTCCTTGTTTTTCTAGTACTTGTAGAACATTTAACTTCATTTCACATCAGGAATCAAAGATGCCCTGAATATCTGGAAGTACAATAATACAAGATGTGTTTTTAGCTGGATTGAATATGCTGTTGGGACTCAGTGATGCAAACAAACCCTTATGGTTTATTTGATGTGTAATTTTGTCATTATGTGGCAGACAAGGTGGTACTTTGTTCAAAAGTTGTGCATGTTGACATTAATCACTGCTGTTTTCATTTGAGGTGTGTGTGGTTTCATGGTGGCTGACCTGCAGTAATTCAACTGTAACTCTTAGATCCAGTTTACTTCTATTTAACTGTACTTGCCAAGAAAAGTCCCGTTTCAAAGGAAAGACTTGACAGGATTTAAGACAGTTTTATAACTAGAGAATTGCATGCGTCTAAACCGAGATGTGCTTCGAGTCTGTTTTTCGGAAGAAGCTTTATCCTGACTTGTTATTGAATAGGGTTATTATGCTAATAAATTTTAGTCGTGGGAGTTGTTTGCACACATGTGAATCTTCAAACAAGATGTAATACACCTTACAAACAAAACTTATATTTGTGCAGTTGTGGGAAGTTGGGCTGCTGGAGAGAAGGCCTTCAGCCTTCGAATGCATTCAGTTTTGCGTTTACAAATTTGCTGTTTAAGAAATGCATATCTTGTGCATTGCTCCATAAAACAGGTGATGATTCATGTATCTCTTAGAATCGCAGGGTTTGTATTCTGCTGAACCTTTATGACTACATTGTAGATAAGTTTCCTTGGTTGCCAGCAGCATGTCTGTTACAAGTGGTTCACCAGTGCTGTTTGTGGATGACTATCTACTCAGAACTGTTGCATAGTGTTGGGGGTGCTGCTGCAGGTACTGATGGGATAAGGCTGAAATATGGTACATGCTGTGTCCACTGGGGCCCCCCACAGCCAGCCTGTTCAGACTGTACATCACATGGTTTGCACACACATTGGCACTGAGAATTAAAGTGGATTTGGTGTGAGGTGAGCATTGTTGCTATTCCCAGTTCTGCATGTGTCTCTGCTGCTGGGTGGCTCAATGACCTGCACGTGCCTGGTAGTGTGCGGTGCTGAGTCACTTAAGGTTACATGTGGTGATCTGTACAGTGCTCTGAGCTTAGAGGTGCACCACTTAGCCACAGGGCTCTCCACTTTGTGAGTAATACAAATCAAATTAGAAAAATAAAGAGTGTATTTTTTAATCTGGCTGGATGAAATGGCAGAGGGCTTTTGTTAATGTTGCTGAAATGATGTTCATACTAATACTTGTGCGGGTGAAATTCATTCCTCATGTTTTTATTTATTTTTGAGAAGGTGAATGCTATTGAGCAGATACCTCAGAGATGGACTGATTTCACTGGGAAGCCCTCTACTTATCCATGCAATACCTAATGGCTGTTATGTTCATGAGCGTTCGGAAGCCATTTGGATTCTTTGCATTGTGTGCTCGCACCCACAGCCAGTAAGGAGGGAGGCATGAGCCACAGACCGTCATATGATGTCACTGTCCTACTGCCTCTCAGTCAACACCCCCCCCCCCCCCCCCCCCC
>UFQX01001618.1:333265-369703 GCA_900497675.1 Arapaima gigas | reverse complement strand
CCCCCCCCCCCCCCCCCATAATCTGTGCTGTCACTATTTGCACTGAAATATACACTGTTATATGCTTACTCTTTTTTGCTTGGTGGACACAATACTGCAAACTGGATAAATTTCACAGTTTAAAATACTCTTTAAATTCTCTGTTGTGTCCTGACCACAGGGATGAGGTTGCAGTTGGGAAGTTTTCTGTAGTTTTTCATTGTCTGGTTCAGGGGCAGTGATGAAGGGAAAGACATGGTGTCTAAGGAACTGGAAGTGTACGATGACTTGGTGTCCTCCCCAGTTTCCAAGCCTATGCCTGCCCTGTCTCCACACTCGCAATGTGAGTGTATGCACGCAGTGGGAAGCAGTCCATCATTTTTATTAAGAAGAGAGATAATGAGAGCTTTGAGGGGAAAAAAGGCTGGTCTGCATGTCCAACTGGAACATGGTTTGGCTCAGTCTGGTGGCCTGGCTGCAGGCCTGTGCAGGCGTTTCCCCTTCTTTGACTGATGGGATGTGAGGGTAGATGTCAGGAAAGAATAAGTGGGCTATCTTCCTGGATCCCACATTCTGTGTGACAGTTTGTCAGGACTGCGGCAGCTTTATCTACTGGTCACCTTTGTAGCCTAACGATGCAGCCCAGGTGGGTGTGAGGGGACTGCTAGGAGCCATCCTGTAGGACAAAGCCTGCCCCCCCTCCCCTCCCCTCCCCTTCCCTTCAGGGACTGCTGTTGTGGACTGCTGCAAATTGCACAGAAGACCAGAGGAGCCAGCTCAGCAGGGGAGACTGCAAGTGCCCAGAGTGAAAAGGGGTTTTGTCTCCTGGTTGCCATACAGGGGAGAAGGGTGGTGGGGGCTGCAGCCTATTCTCTTTCAGAAGGCAGGGGGAGGGGGAGGGAAAGGGGGCTGGAGTGGCTTCTGGCTGCTGCCTGTCACAGGATTAGAACTGGGCTCACATTCAGTTCTCCTGTCTGTCACTTAATTCTGTTACCTATTTGACACTCTGAGCCATGAATGCATTTGTATTGCACAGCAGGTATGATGAAGTGCACAGCACATTTTTCTCATTTAGCATGCCGGGCCCCTGTGGAAACTTGCTGATAGCTATATCAGTAGAGCATGGTCATCAAGTATATAAGTGCGGGCATATTATTACAGGTGTACACCAGTGAACACATCAGTGTTTGTGTTGTGATTAACACTGATCTGTGAAGAGAAATGTGTTGGAATTCAGAAGTGGATGTGGAGTGGGGTGAAAAAAAGTTGTGTGGGGTGGGGATGGGGACCCCACAAGTCTGACACTTGGGAGCTGGGTTGTTACACTTATTTCAGCTTCCTGTTGAATCTTCGTGTGTGTGTGTGTGTGTTGTAGGGCAGGCTCCGTCCTCACAGTGATTCCTGAAGTGTCCCCCGGTAGTGCTTGACCGGCACGTTTTTGGTGTGCTTGTGTAAGAGGAAGTGATGCAGTGGTGATGCAGTTGCTCAGGACTGTTTTTTCCTGAGAAGAGCTGCAGTGAGGAAGCATGAGTAAATGATCAAGTTGACATCAGCTCTTGGATTTCACAATGTGGGGGAAAAAATCAAATTTTAGTGGAAACTGTGATCTCTCTGATAAAGCATTTACGATGATTTAAGATCAAACTGCTGCAGTGTTTTCTCAGAATTAAATGATATTTTCATTGTTTTCCTGTGTTGTGTGTCGGGGGTCCTACTCATGGATCAGTCAAGGAGACCATGTATAGTGTTGATATGACAATATCTGGTGTGAATGGGAGTTTTTAAAATTAAAAAAAAAAAACATGCAGGGGCTGTGTGCTCCATCATTCAATCTTCCTCATGCACTGGGCTTCATATAAGCACACCATAGGCTGTTCAGGTGGCCTGGGCTCCCACAGCTCAAATCAGTTTAAATTTCCTCACTGTCATTTACTGGTTGTGAAGCTGCCAACAGAACAATAGGGTATTGTTTCTTTAGCTGAGGGAGGGACCAACTAGCTAGTGTATGTCTGCTGTTAGCTGCAGAGTAGCTCATTGGACCTATCAGGTGCGTGGGAACTGCTGGTTGCAAACAGGATCAGTCCCAGTGCCTTATATTGCTGCGGAGCTGTTCCTTTACCATTGACAGCCAATCACCCAGTGACAATAGACTGGCCTGCACCCTGGCAAATAAGGAAGTCACTGCCAGGAGGGAGTCAGACATAGAACTGGACACTGAAAAGAACTAGAGGCCAAAAGATAACAGGCCATCTGTAAAAATTAGACAGATTGAGCTCGTGCATCTAGTGCTGAGATTTACACATTTTATTTATTTTAAGAAGAATGCACCATTTTACAATTATAGTAGTTTGCAGCTTTCTTATTAATGCAGTAATGTCTCAATTATTAATGCAGACCTGCTGTATGTTCAGTACTGTGTGTTGCGCAGGCCTGGAAATGTATGTTTAAAGGTTGCTTGTGTTTAATTACAGGAAGCCCCCCCCCCTTCTTTAAAAGGATGTGTTTATGAGAAGTCAAGACATCTGCTTCCTCCTTCCAAGTCACTTCTATGAATTTGTTTCTGGGAGAAGCTGAATATTTGTCTAAACCTTAAAAAAAACCTTTAAAAATTGCTCAATTATCCCCTCCTTCTCAGCCCTCAGCAGCAAGTAGTCATTTTTTTTAAAACTACTCATTTTTAGGCTTCAGTGTGAAACCCCTGTAGCATAGAGGTTATATATGATTGTTTGAGGGCTCTACCCCAGCTGGTGGAAGTGTCCTGCTCTTTAAGCTGCTGATACTGCTGTATCCAGAGTGAAGCCCCAGTTAGGATAGTGATTAGTTCAGGTGAGTTCATAAGAGCTTGGATGGATTTGGAAAAAACCAGGGTGGAGAATTTGCAATAGGGCTGGTAAAGTGACTGGTGCAAGTGGTACATCAGATGCCCGGTGGCAGACTGACCTTGCAGCTTTCTTCTCATCTGTTCTGCAGCATACCGTCTATAGCAGGGAGTTTGTTCCTTGGTAGTCATGTAATTGCAGTTACGAGAGGATAGTTCCCTGGTCACTAATGCAGCAGTGGTGACATTTTCAGATGTTTTACTTACTCGTTGTGTGTGCTCGGTGTTGACAGTATGAGTACACGCTTATTTGGTGGTGCACTTCCCGTCAAGTATCAGTGCCCCTCCATGTGAAGTGCACTGCATGGACAGCACACCATCAGCTCGGCCCACGTTCCTACAATGCTGAACCAGGGAGAAGGGGGGAGCCTCATGTGTAATCAGTAAATTTATTGTACTTCCCCTCCGTGGTTCACTGTCTACATCGAAGGGTTGATAAATGTACGTATGATGACTTTCACAATCCGTTTCGTTATTTCATTACTCTTTCTACTCATTAAATCTGTTGGACAAAGATTAGAAATCAGTACAGATGTGCAACGTTTCTATAGTTTTCTGTGTTTGTGAACTTATTTAATGTTTGGTACAGCTTGAATTTGTTCTGAAATCAATGGACTGCATTTTAAAAATTGGCAGTTTTGTTGTATCTTCAGATTTTCCCAATCTAAGAAGCACAGCAAATGATACCTTTTCTCTCATAGTGCATTTCTTAACGTTTCCTTCTTGCCAAACAGAAAATAACTATACCCCGACCGGAGAGCCCCCAAGATCTCCAGACATTTACTTTCTACCTGTCCAATGTTGGGAGGGATAATCCCCAGGGCAGCTTTGACTGCATCCAGCAGTACATCACCAGGTGAGTTGGGCACTGGTGTTTTAGACTCACCTTTGCTTACCTTCCCATGGACACTACTTGACCCTTAACTTTAATAAAAATAAATACTCCTTATCACAGTTGAATAGAAGTGCTTGCAAACTAGCCAACTAATTGGTTCAGAAAAAGCATTTGGAGTTGAGTGCAATGTCAATACCTGTTTGAGAAACAGTTGTACAGATATTGCTGAGGGTGTTGTGGTTTGTCTGCCTGCCTGTGTGCTCTGTCTATGCCTTCCTTTATGGCATTGTGCAGGGTTCGTGCTGCAGTAACATATCTTGTTCCTGCTTCATTTTGCAATTATCTGAAACTTCCTGTAGATGCTTGTTGCTAAATGTGTGTAGGTGCCTTTTGCGCTTCTTTTTAATATGCTGAGTGAACTGAATCCCAAAGCAGTTTAATAGGACTGAGCCAGTGGTGCTCAACAATTGGACTGCAGCTTTGTGCTCTGTTTTTGATGGCTCTTACACCAAATGGTGAAGAAACATGAAAAATATTTGTGTATGTAGTAAATTAGACTAATTTCCGTTTCGGGCAAGTCTGTGCTTTTGTTTAACACTGAGTGTGGAAACCCTAGGTTTTTATTCTGTTGGTTTGGTGTGTTGGTTTCATTAGTGAGGCTTTGGTGTGAAATGCTGTACTGGTTTTGCCTCTGACATGGTGTTTCCCAACTTTATGTTGAACTAGTCTGCACCCCTTTCTTCCCCCATGTGTACACAGCGATGGCAGCATCCAGCTGGACTGCCTGGGTGGCATCCAGGACAAGATCACTGTGTGTGCCACTGATGACTCCTACCAGAAGGCCCGGCAGAGCATGGCTCAGGTGGAGGAGGAGACACGCAGTCGTGGTGCTATTGTCATCAAACCAGGCGGGAGATATGTTGGTAAGACTATCATTTCTGTCCTGCCAACTGAAGGCTGAGCACTTCACACAACCAGAGCTGCCAGTCTGTAGGTTGTTTTTCTTGAACAGCCCTATCAAGTTTGGGTTGAAGTATGTGGTTAGTTGTGTTTTGTTTATGCTTTTGGGCTTTACTTGGAGTGGTGCTGTTCAGTCCCCCATGTAGAAATCAGCTGGAGGTTGCTCACGATGACACTGGATCATCTCCAGCCTGACTCGGGATAAGTGAATCTCCTTCCCTTAGTGTGAATGAACACTTCCAGCAATGTGCACTAGGCCAAGCAGCTCTGGTGCTCTAGAAGTACATTGCATGTCATAATTATGTTGCAAAACATTTCATTATCCAGATTCTGCATTGGTTATGTATCCTATTTTGGGCTGTATTGTCTGTATCTTGCGATTTAAAGGGAGAGTCTGGAAAGGCAAAATAATGCTGTGGCTTGACTATTTTTTCCCCTTCTTATTCTTTAAAGGGGCATAAGCCGTGTTTATCTTGCCCTGCCCCCACTCTGTGTGACCTTGTGTTTGTGGCATACGGGGCTAATTGCAGGCCCGTGGCTCCCTGTTTGGAGCCATGTGACCGGTAGAGAGGGGGAAGTGTGCGGTTGCACTGCAGGAGGTGGTAGGCTGACTCGGCAGCTTTCTCTCACAGCCAGAGGGAACTGGAGGCCTGAGGGTGCCTTCCCACAGAAGAGACAGCGTTTCCGCTACTGCACAAAAAAAACTCCCTCAACAGTTTACAGAGGGGCTTCATCTGCCTACTTCTGTGGACCTGCCTATTGTTGTTCTTCCATGCTGTGTCCTGAGCCCTGAATTCTCATCTGCGAGTACCAAACTGACAACTGATTTAATTTAAACAAGAAGGTTAACCCTGCATTATCCTGTCTCTGAGGGCAAACCTGTTGAACATGTTTTTGCTACCCTGAGCAATGCAAAGGTGTGTCCCTTCTGATTAGTGAAATGTGGCTATCAAAGTTGTCCTTATCAGTGAGTCAGCAGCTGTTTAAATGTTCTTTTCTTTGCCATTAGATACCAGCAGTATGACAGAGCAATGAACTTTTTTTGACTGGTGACCAGTAGTGTGTTGGACTGTTTCAGTGGTGTCCTAAGCCAGTAGCCTGTAGAGGCATTGTCTTTGTTTCTTTCTGTATCTGACTTTTTTACCACCTCTTCATGCATTTATTTCCCCCCCCCACCATCCATATATAATCTGCTCAGTGTGGTTTGTGTAGCAGCACTTGCTTTGTAAGGTACTTTTAGAGGTAATGTGTGCTTCACGTGTAACAATGACTTCAGGCAAGAAGGTGCAGATCCGGAAGCCAGCCCCAGGCCTGTCGGACATCGCACCTTCGCGGCGATCCTCACGGCCCGTGATCATCTCCAGTGCTATGAAGAAGAGTTGGACAACAGCAGCACAACAGAGGCCCCTGCGCGAACGCTTGGTGCATCTGCTGGCCCTCAAACCCTACAGGAAGCCGGAGCTCATCCTTCGCCTTCAGAAGGATGGCCTCTCCCCCCAGGACAAAGACATCCTGGACAGCCTCTTGCAACAGGTACACAGTAGTATGGTCGCTACAGAAAGGGCCAAATGGTTAGCATTTGTGGCGTGAACCACTTCAGGAGGGAAACGGACACTGAACTTGATATAGATGTGTTATCAGACTTTTAACCTTTATACTGGCCTTTTGGCCTTATATGCAGGTGGCAAACCTGAATGGGAGAGACAATACCTTCACACTGAAGGACAGTGTCTTCAAGGAGGTACAGAAGGACTGGCCAGGGTATACTGAAGGAGATCAACAGCTCCTCAAAAGGATCCTTGTTCGGTAAGTTCGTGTCAATTGCTGCCGTAAACCACTTTGAAAATGTATGAATGCCAAACGAATTTGAGCAGTTGTTTTTAGTGGCAGCTTTCACCTAGTGTTTCTTTCCCTTATGCTTGGATGATGAATGTGGTAACACTATTTCAACTTTGAGAATGTTGGCATTCAGGCAGCTTTGGTTGCAGTGCCTTCACAGGGTTCTCACAGTCAATGTAGTGAAAGATTTGTACATGTATGAGAGACGGGAGGGGTTAGTTCTGCCCACTTATTGTAGGGCTCTTGACTCCTCAGTGATCCCATTGAAAGGAATGGTCATGTTAGCTGCCTGGCCAATTAAACCATGTCCCCAGAGAATGCTGCTTTCAGCACAAAAAGGTACTGGTGTCAACCTGTGCTGCTTGATTTGGCTGGAAAATACAACTCTTTATCATTCAGTGGTTCATCAGGGAAGATTGCTGAGCTGAATTTGCATTGTAGTATTGAGCAACTATTTATCTTGCGTTATGAGAGCATTTCATTCCAAAGACCGTGTACAGGACAAGTGCAGCATAAATGTATGCACTTTGCAGGGGAAATGAGCGTTAAAGATATTCTGCTGTGGTGTTAAAACTTTTGGGGTGACACCTCAGTCCCACTCTCAGCTTTTACCAGTGTGAACCTGTGAGTGTCATTCCAATGGGATAGAGAAGGAAAGAATGATTTACAAGGGGGGAAGGTAAGAACTGCAGTATTAAAACAGTGACACTTCAGCAGGTTGATGATGAGGCTGTTATGTGCTAATTTTATGAAATGATTACTGGTTTTAGTTTGCCATCATGTGTTTGCATTATTGATGTCAGTATCACTGCTTCAGTTTGCCTTCTATGCCATCTGTAGTGTGACGCCATGTTGCCACTACTTATTCTGGATGGTGACAACGCAGCAATAATTCAAAATGACGTTGGGTATGTGAGACGTTTTGCAAATACATTGGTATGTGGAATTTACAGTAAAAGTCTGATGGTGAAGAATGTGTGGGAGTGTGATGGAGGCTGTCAATGTCGGACTAGAGAGATCACTAATGCAGATGTTTCAAAACCCATAACTCAAAACGTGCTGATGGTATGTTATGCAAATATCAATTTAGTCATCCAATGACTACTAAACACAAATCAGCTGCATTCTTGTAAGCTTGTGTTTGTACTCACATGTGTATTATATTTTCTTTGGTTTACATGTTGAATTCTTTTGATTTGTACACAGTAAATTTGTGTGTGGGACTGCAGTGGTGTCATGGCTGAATTAGTTAAGCCCTTTTGTGAACAGCAGAGAGCACTGGTACATTTGTTTGTGACCGCAGGTACTCAACACTGTAAAAGACCTGCAGTGCACATTTTGTTGTGTTGAACAGGCTGACTTTGCTGGTTGTCATGCTTTCTTTCTGCTGAGTTCACTCGAGCTTGGAAAGGCAAGCGACATTTAAAGCTGGAGCTTTTGTAACAGGATCCCCCTTAGTGGCTTCTGCAGTCCATCACGGCAGCCCTTGTGCCTGCTGGCTCTTCAGGTACATCCTGTAGGACTTTGTGCTGCAGCAACCCCCGTCTCTTCTGCCCCCCTGCCCTGCGTACGTTCCTCTTTGCCCTCTGTTGTCTGCTCCAGCTGGCTCTGCTCCAGGTGGGCACAGTGGAAAAATCTGTTTTCTCATGAACCCAGGCAGCAAAGGCAGCATGGCGACTATATTTAGAGCAGCATGGAAATGTGCTCAGCTGGGTAAATGGAGACAGTCCAGTCCTTCAATACCACAGCAAGATATTGACATTGTCACATGATTGTTTGCTTCTCCCCCTTTTTTAAATGTGTGTATCAACATAGTTTGAACACTGCAGCTGGCTGTGGAGCAGAGAGCTTGTCGTCACTTAGGAAGCAGAGGGCATCCGTTTTCTTCACATTCTGAGCCATGTGGGTGGTCTTGGTCCCCAGGTCATTCGTACCTCAGCTTCTTTCTGGGACACGGGCCTTTTTTGGCCCGTTTTCATCACCCTCCATCCCTTCATGCACTATCAGGGTACAATGCGCTGCCCTGCACACCCTGCCCGGCCTCTCTACCGCACCGTCTCATGTGACACCACTTGCTGCCGCTGTCCCCGTGGAGACTGACTCTTCATGCTCTATTCCCCACATATTTGCCAGTGTTTGTACCAGATGTCCAAGCCTATTGAGCTCTGGGAGCAATGTTTGGCACTGTTGATTTAAGGTCAGATCAACCTCTGAAACTGATGGCTTCACCAGTAGACTGTGGGGGGGGGGGAGCTCTGACTTGAGAAGTCTAATGCCCTCCGAAGCATGCTCGTATGTTTTATTTTTACTGCCATGTATCCAACCCAGGGAAGATGGAGACTTGGTCCTCAACCACAAATGCACTGATCGCATTCCCCTTAAACGTCACGTCATGCCGCTTATGATTTTCAGTCTGTTTGCTGATGTGCAGTGTTTGCACATTGAGTGCTGCTTTTGAAGAAGCGAGCAGATAGCCATGAAATGAGGACATGCGTTGGGGCAGCACTTATTTGGCCTACAGGGGTTTAGCAGCACGTCTGGTGCTGTGGAGCCCCACAGAAATCTCCTTCATGTCTGCTTTGTTTCTGGACTTCAGTGGCCCTCAGGGGGCATTACAACAATCCTTAATATTGTATAGCTCTCAAGAGTTGCAAAACAGTTTTTTACATTCTTCAGTGATGTTTTAGATCGTTATGGTTTGTTTCAAGTTAACTCCAGCCCTGCAGCCTAGATGCTAGTGATTGTAAGCCTTTTTCTAGTGGAAATAAACAGTATTTTTAGAATGGCAGCTTGTCCTGTCATATAATGCACCACCCTTGCTAAAGAAATAAAGTTGACATGTTTTAGTTAGAACCAGCAGGAAGCAAAGTGATTAAGAACATTTTTGAATTATTTAAAAAAAAAAAAAAAAAAAACTGCCACTTTAGAATTTTTTTTTTAAAATTCTAAGCGTTTTCATCAACCATTGTATACATGGTTGCCAATTCAAGGACAGAGATTAGTTTTCCTTTATGCTGTAAAGAACATAACTGTTTTAGTAAATATCTATTTGTATAAATATATAAAATGCATAGAGTGTATTGCTAGGCCATGAGTTTGCTAATCACCAACGATGCATAAAACTGTATATTAGACTCCTTTCTAACACATTTTATTTCCTCAATGATTGTTCAGAATATGTGTATTTGGGCCTGATTTGTACAGGTGTCTGTAGCTGTTTTGTTGCTGCCATTTATTTTCACAGGAAACTGTGTCAGTCCCAAACCACCCCAAGTGTTGCTGGGGAGAATCCAGTCAGTCCTGGAAAAGAACTAGCCAACTCATCCCCATCACAGGTGCTCTTCTCCTCTTCCTTGTGCTTCCCTCACAACCACATTATTGTTAGTTTTACGTTTTACCTGTGCCCATGTGCAAAAAAAATAATAAATGGTGGGACACAAACATACTGTACCAGGAATGAATCATTTATTTTGAGACATTATCTGCTGTAGAACGTTCAGCACAAACCTTTAAGTGAGATTTTCTCAACTAAGGCTGCAGGTCAAGTCTTGCTGCAATTGGCCGCACTTTAAAATTACCCTTTGGCTGTCTGAGAAGTGTTACCCTTTGCCACTACTACACGTGACTCAGTGTAGAGAAATTGCTCCGTAATCTGAAAATCATATTTCTTAAATGTTAAGCTTTATTAAAGGTGTAAAGGTTATTCCAGTGGATAACTTTATTTTGACTTTGGGCAATGCAAGGCAATAGTTTTGAACAAAGTTCTGTATTGTGTGCAGCTGTTGTTGTTGGTTAACTCAGGTGATTTGTTCCTTAACTGCTCAGAGGCAGTCTGCTGGGAACAGCATTTTACAAACATGCATGGAGTTGTGTATTGCCTCTTGAGGTGAGATTTTGCTGCTGTCTCTCCTGCAGAAGCGGGCTGCTCCAGAATTCATAGATCCTCTGGTAAACAAGAAGCCAAGGATATCCCACCTGGCCAGTAAGGCTGCTGGGCCGAATGGCAAGTTGAGCTCTTCCAATGGGAAGGAAGTGGGTGGTGTTCAGTTGTTGGCTGGAGAAACCACAACATCCAGCTCCCAGCTCCCAGTGCTGGAAATCCCGCGGCCATTTGACCCTCTGTCTGATGTCAGCAATGACTCCAGCCACAATGGTCGGGATTGTGAGGGCCAGGAGGTGACTGTGACAGACAGGCTGTGCCAACCTCCTGTACCACCTCCACCCAGCTCTAGCTCTTCATCTCCGAGGCCTGGCCCTCTGGACCTTGCTGGCCCATCAGAAGATGTGCGTGCAGGTATGCTCCATGGCAAGTCTAAGAAGAAGTCAAAAAAACACAAAGACAAGGAGAAGGCGCGGGAGAAGGAGCGGAATGCTGTGGAAGAACGTGTGGCAGAGCCCCAGAAGGCCTGTGAACTTACAACCAGCGCTGGCAGCCTCCAGGACAGCGGTCCACAAGGGAGTGCTGCAGGTATAGCCACACTGTACCCAGTTTGCCTTGAGGCTCAGCTTAGAAGGGAAGTCGGAGGGGTTTGTTCGAGGCAGAGGGTTAGATCAGGTGGTTCCCTACCTGACAGGACTTGCATCTGCGGAAACACCTGAATGCATTGCAGTCACCTTATGGTTTTCAGTTTTTTTTTTTGTTTTTTTTTACTGGCTGATGTTTTGTTCTAAAGTTTACATTGAATCTGTTGGTCGTGTTCATCAGTCTTCATGTCAGGTTAATCATAACATATGATAATCATTCAGTATCTAATTCATCCCTGGAAAAGTGTGGAATACTGAATTTTTGAGATAATGTTTATTTCCTATTATTTAAAGGGGGAGAAATAAATACTGCTCTCCCAGTCCATCACAAAACACCTGTATGACTGTGAAGCCCTGAGCTGAGCAGGGTAAACACGGTAAACAGCTACCTCAGTAGAAAAGACTGAATGTGGTCGTGAATTCAGGATTTATACCGTGGTGCAGCGTGTACAGCACAGCACCTCTTACATATTAGTCACCACATTACACGGGAGGTGAGAGGTTCACAGCCCCACTTCAGCCGTGTTAAATAAAGAGAATAAACACGAGTGTCTCAGTCACCTGCCGTCCGCCTGTGTTTCGCACAACCTGAATTCAAAAAAATAGGTTTCTCAAAAAACAAAACGCACAGCACATGAACAAACACCTTCAGGCAAAGCAAAAGTAGCGGAAGCGACCAACTGGTGTGGACATCTCGCTTTGGATAAATTTGTAATGGGATACAATAGTTTATTACAATATGTACACTATTTCTATTAGATTACATTGTACAATACTGCATGCTCATAATTTGGTTTTTTTTCTTTTATTTGCATCTCTCTCACTCATATATATATATACACACACACACACACACACATACACACACACACACACACAAGCTTTTGCTCTTAAATTAATGGCTATATATTCGTATCCAACTGGAAACTTTTGCTATGTTGAATTTTTATCCAAAGCTTGTCCATAATTTAAAAAAAATCTAAACACAAATAAATCTCAGTGAAAAATGTACAAATATTGAGTGTACTGTAATAAAATACTGAAAGTATTAAACTCTATTGTTCGGAATTTATCCGAAGGCAGATGCTGCATGGGGGTCATCAGCTGTTTCTGCCTGTTTCATTTAGTCTCAACATGTTTGTGCTGCATCACATTCACTGCACTTAAAATTTTATTTACTTTTTGTTACTTATTTTTAAAATAAACCTTTATATTTGAATGCCGGTTGTGTGAAATGAGTAGCAGGTGACTATGACACACATCTTCATTCCCTTTATTTATTTATTCCCCTCCATTTAAAATAGGAAACTGGACACTGTATCCTAAATATTTCAGTGTCTGGCGTTTTCAGGTCTGAGTTAGACTCCGATATTGAGGAATTGGTGTATTTTGAAAGGTATCGAACACTGCTTTGCTTTTGAAGGAAAAGAAATGGTAAAAAAGTGACCTCTAGTGGTTCAACTGTGCAACAAGTTGCAAACCTCCAGGTGGAAAGTAACCTATTGCACCGTAACTGTTCAGCCAGGGGCCGGTCTGCCTCTCTGTGAAAATGGTGCATTTTGGAGAAGCTTAAATTAGTCCATTGGTTTCACCCTTCTAATGAACTTGTTTGTGTTCTAATTGCAGATGTTAATGGGATGTTCAACAATAGTATTCCTACGTCGTCATCGGAGATGGCTGACTATTTAACGTAAGATGTATTTTATTCAGCATTTTGGACTTGATGTGAATCGCTTTAAAATCATCAGTGTTTAGAAGAGCCTGTGTATTTTTTACAACACTTTTATCCAAAGCTGAGTGCAATGTTTTTACTTACTTATATAGTATAAGAGTTATAAACATTTATATTTTCAAATAAAGTAAATTGAGATGGTTAACTGGAAAATGCAGCAACAACTTCTTTTTGGGAATCCAAGCCTTTTGGTTTCTACATGATTTATAAATGGGTCTTGATGCCAGACTCTCATTTAAAACATAATTACAGGACTTAATATGGTAAGAGACACATGTGAAGTGTAAATCATTTGCAACAATGATCCTGTCCCACCCTGTGTCCCCCACAGGAAGTATACACCGATTGCATCCCAGGAGCAGAGGCAGAGCTACAAAAATGATTTCAATGCTGAGTACAGCGAGTACCGAGGCCTTCATGCCAGAATAGAGAGGATCACTCGCCAGTTCACCGTGCTGGACTCAGAGCTGAAGCAACTCCAGCAAGGCACAGACAAATACAAGGTACCTCCTGCTTGCGCAAGCAGACCCAGCCCATCCAGGGCATGCTGCCAGCTGCTGCGCCTCCTGTGCCTGTATTACCACCCTGTTCTGGTTTATTCACTGTCGTCACCTTTTCTTTTTCAGACAATCCGCAATCAAATACTTCAAGAGTATCACAAGATTAAAAAGGTAAGTTTGCCGAAGTGTTGGCTCTGCGTTCTTCCCGACAGCTAAGATGTACTTATTGGCTGAAGCAATCCAAGCTAAAATGTTATATTTCCCTTTTCCTTTGCAGACTAATCCAAACTATAGCCAAGAGAAGAACCGCTGTGAATATCTGCACAACAAACTGGCACATATAAAGAAACTTATAGCAGAGTATGATCAACAGCAACTTCAAAGCTGGCACTAGTGTGAGTTTTTTTTGTCCTTTTTTTTTTTTTTTTAAATGGAAACCAGGTATTCAAAATCTGCATTCGTTTTGCTCCAAAATTTCTTATCAAAGATGCCACAAAGGGAGAGTCCATTCCCTCCACTGGGGCCAAAAGCACTAGATTACAACAGATCATACCTTGTATTTTATGTTGAGGGTGTGACATGGCATGATTGGCCTTACCTCTCCTCTCGGTAGCAACGCTACATCTGGATAAACCTTGTGTGGTGATTCTTTTACCCCTGCCCTCCCTCCCCCACCCGGTCCTTTTCCTTAGTGCACAGAGGTCTCCAAGAGTATGAAAGGATAATCCACATTCTTTGAAGATCTCCTCCACCTGTCCGAGTGAGGAACCGAGGAAGCCGATAACACTGAGAAGGATGTGGCCGAATGTATGCCAAAAGAAAAATGTAATTGGTTAAATATGAAATGGTCACATATTTTCCCCCCATTTTTTGAAATGGAAGGTTCTCTTGCTGAACGCTTGTGAATATGTATTTTACTACATTTCTTTTTTAATTTATTCTTTATTTTTGGATTTCCATAGGAATAAGTTCTGTTGTAAAATTTACACTCCTCAGTATCAATACTACAAAGCAGTGTTTGTGTGTGTGTGTGTGTGTGTGTGTGTGCGCGCGCGCGCGTGTGTGTGTGTGTGTGTGTGTGGGTTTTTGCCTTCTCACTCTGAATGTGAGCCAGTAGTTTGTGCTAAAGCTGCCTTGGCCATCAAAATGCCCATCTGTTGCATTCATTACTTTTTTCCTTCCTTTCTGAAGAGATCATTTCCCATCTCTAAATAAAGACGCCACTGTAAAGTTACTGACAGGCAGATGCCCAGGTTCTTTGCCAGTTCTTGTTTGCGTTTGTGGAGAACTCCGAAGTACGAGGTGGCCACATTGTTGGCCTGCTACCTGAAGGAGATGTATGTTCTTCATTCTTCTAAATCACATTGCTGCAGGGCGGTTCACCTTCTTGGCTCTCTCTTGTTGTGAGAGGGCCAGAGTGCGGGTTATTTGCCAGCGTTTGTAAGTGTGCTCAAAGAAGATATTTTTAACGCAGTGGTGGTATACGGCAACATATCCCTAACAGATTTAGAAATATGCAAAGTGAGCTGCAGTAAAACTGTTTGCTTGTCGCCCACAGAAAGGTGACAAACAAGTGTTTGTGCCGTGCCGCAAAGGCACACCAGTTTCATGTCCGAGCATCTTTGGTCGCAAAATTGTGCCATTACAAGCTGTCAAAATGGCACCAGTTTTTGACGTTTCAGAGCCAACTTGTACCGCCGTCAACCGTCTGAACAGATATGGTAGAATTGCTGAGGTGATGCGCAAGTCCACAACTGAAATGTGAGCTCTGGATCAAATACATTCTGAGATCTGCTTGAAAGGGAACAATGTACTCAGTTCCAGGTGTGATACTGTGTTTTATTTTGTACTGTCATTCAGGCAGTTGGCAGACAAGCAAAGGTTTTATCTCGTCTCAAATGTAGGTTGCAAATTGTTTAACGCATTAGCAAAAAACCTTGGGGGGGGTGTGTGTGTGTGTGCGTGTGTGTGTGTGTGTGTAAGTTGCCTGTGATGAGATCCTGACCGATGACATGTGATTGTGAAAGGAGCAATACTGACGCTAATCTGTCTCTACACAGAGGGTCCTACTGAGGTCGGCATCCTTCTTGCCGGTTCGCCGCAATGTTTTCTGTCATCAGTGTTCTTTTATATGTGAATCTAGAATCGTAGCACTTTGTTTTACCTTGTTTTGCAGGTACGTACTTAAGTCTTATCCCTAAGAAAACTTTTCCCCATGCATCTGACCGTATGCTTCCAGCAGGTGTTTAATTTCATCGGCTAAGATGTTGAGGGCCAGGTGAACGTGCGCCACCTCGGCAGCAGGTCTCGCTTTCCGCACATACTCGTTTTCATAAAGCATTGACTACGTTTGGTCAGCTTGAACTGTCAGGCAGTGAAGCAGGAAGAGGTCAGGTGTGTGTGTGGGGGGAGGGGGGGCAAGTGGTCTGGAGGGTGAGGAATTGGCCAAGAACATCCCAGGTCCTGCCTCCCAGCCAGGCATTTCCCCCTTTAAACAGCAGCAACTGTGTAGCTTCTGCCCGTCCCAGATGAGTGGTGCTACTGCTGAATACCAACCTGGTCTGAACACGTGGAGAACGGCCCTTGCCGTCATCTTGAAGGGAGGGGAAGACACTGCAAAATCAGTCTCATGTTCGTTTCTTCCCAGCCACGTTCTTTTGTTAAAGCTGCTCTCGTCACGTGATGCTGATAGTAGCAGGTAAATTATTTTGCTTATTTATTCGTCTGAGATCATTCGTCTCGCTTGTTGCCACTCCAGGTGTTGTGCTCGTTTTTGAAGGCAATGGCTGTTGGCCCAATGCTGGAGGTTAGAGCTGAAGTTCAGTTTCGGGGGTAATATGTTATAACTGGCAACAGTGCACTAGACAGTAAGTTGAATGTGCCAAATGACCTGTTGTATAGGTTTTGTGTGTGTGTGCGTGTGTGTGTGTGTGTGTGTGTGTCAGTGCTGCTTTTCAGCAGAGATGGAGGGTGGGATTCAGGAAAAAAAAAAAACAACTGAACTGTATGGAACAAGAAGGAATTGGGAACTGAACTGATCTTGATATTTCAATAAAATTGTTCAACTATGGAAGCATCACTTTCATTCAGTTTTTGTCACCACTGGGTTTCTGTTCTCATTTGGGTTTATTTTTCTTACTTGAAAAGCCTTATATGCTGTATAAAGCAGTATGACTGTAAGAGGTGTTTTTTTTTTCGATGAACATTTTGATCACCCTTGTAAAAGTTTGGTCTGGGTGAAGTGAGCCACCAGTCAGTGTCCTCCTGTAGAAAGTCTTTCCTTCTGGAGCTGCTACATCCTGCAGATCTTCAGTGTCAATCCAGGGAACTGAGCCACTGAGAACCTGTGATTGAGTCCAGGACATCACTGATGTGGGGTAAGACCTTCTGTCTCTTCACACTGTTCTGTGACTAATACTTCCCACAAAAATGCCAGCTCATGTCCCCTCTCTCTGACTAGCACAGTGAGGGCTGTCCAGAGACTGGAAAAGTATCCATCACTCCCACCGTCGGTACACCTCAGACAGACATCTGTGGAAACGGACAAGGTCAGGCTGGGTCGTCCTCATCTCCCCCACCACCACCATCATCATCCGCTGCTGCTCCTGTCCCTTCAGTCCTCTTGTACCCGTGGGTTTGTTCTGTGCTCTAGAGGAATGACGTCTTTTCCAAGTCGAGGACTGTGGAGGTCCATCCCCGTAATGTGGGCAAAACAAAACACTCACTTGGATTAGCTGTTGCATTAGCTTCTCGTGTTCAATCTGCCCTTCATCTGCGTGGTCTGCATCGTGACTTGGCATCAAACCCCCAGGCTGCTGAGTCACCAGGCAAACACCCACCTTGATAATACAGAATATGGACTCGGTATCCAGCAAGTCCTGGGAGGCTGTGCCTTCGGTGAGGCACATGAGGTGGCTGTTGCTGCAATAACCCGCCTTGAAAGCTTGCTTTCCACTTGCAACCGCAGGGCCCATGTGAGCCGTGGATGACCTGGCCAACTGGGATGGAGGTTTGGTGCTGCTGTGAAAAAGATTGATGTGCTAGGAAATGGTGATCAGCTATCAGGGTTTCCAGTTACTAAACTTTGGCTTGCCAGGTGGATAGCTGGCTGAGCATCATGTCTCCCAAACCTTGGCAGTACGACAGCAGCATTGAGCTTGTAGCATGGTGTTAGACACCATGTACTGCCAACTGACTTCTCAAGACTGCTGTTCAGATTTCTGCCCATTGTCTTTATACCACTTCTGACACCAAGTGTCATCCCAGCCTTAGTGCTGCTCAGATGGGTCAAGAGACTACTTTGCTGTGGAAAACGTACTGGGGAAAATGCCAGAAGACCCGGAGGCTCTCACATGCAGCACGACTCACGTCACCAATAAGCCGCAACATCTGTGCTCACAGTTGCACTGCAATGTTCATACTCCAGGTTTGGAAAGATCTCCACTCATCTGATCATCTTCGATAATAAATGCTCAAAAGAGTTACTCTGTCAAAGAACAAATCACAATCCTCGGAATCCCGGTGCTGTTGGAGAGCAGCTCCACTGCGATCTTTTTCTGTATGTAAATTTAGTTTTGTCCACAAAATATGCATAATTGCACTGGGTCCAGGATTTTCCCAGACTTTTCTCAGTGTTATATAAAAGACTGAGACTTTTTTTCTTTGCTTAAGTATTTCAGCAGATGTAGGTTTCTCCTGAGCAAGGGCATCCAACTAGTCAGACGTCCTTGGTTTTCTCCAAATCTCCATCGTTGCTCCTGGCTGCTGTAGCAGTTGTTCACTGTGCAGCCAGACACATGTTGATGTACCATTGCGAGTTGATCCTCGAATTGCTGTGCAACATCTGCTGGCACAAAACAGTGGTTTCTGCCACACACAGGTCTTTGGGTTCAATATTCTTGTTTTGGCCTCAAAACTGAGTTTGGCAAGATGAACCTGGGAACTGGTGTAGTACCTCAAATCAGGTTCTACACGTCTGACAGGAATAAAGGTCATGGCAAATAATTCCTCAGACTACACCTTACAAAGAGATTTTTTTCTCAGTCTTGTTTTTCTGCGACTGATTGGGAAGACGCCATACCGTCCATTTCCAACTGTGTGAGGAACACACTAGGGTAGGAAAAGCTACACATACAGTAAGATCTTGATGTTTGGGGAGATGCCAGTGGGTTCGGTGCTTGCCTGGAAACCATTGTCTATGGGTCTCAGGGAGCAAGATGACTGTTTTTGCCTTTATGCAGCATCAGTCTCCTGATCTTATATATCAAGCATCTCTTCACACTAATGCAACAACTCAGTTTTGCAACCAGCTGAATATTGGATGGAACTTGTAGCCCAAACTAGCTAAAAAATGCCCACATCTGCTGCTGTTTGCTTTCCTCCTATTTTATTTTCCTGTTTTAACATTGGTCAGAGGTTTCCACTCTGGAGCTGCTGGGCTTCCATAATCATGTCAGTTACCAGCTACATCAAGGCAATTGGTGGCCCTTCAACATGTCGTCTTGACGGTTGTTCTTCTTTGCCCCTCCTTAGCTTTCAGTCAGGAAACACCAGAGCTAAAGGGTCGTGGTTCAAAGACCCAGACCACCAAATAAATCTAAAAATTTTCTATACGTAGACCACATTTGGTAGGTTGTCAGAACTGTAGTAATTTCAGTCTCCCCCCCCCCCCCCCCCCCCCCCCCCCCCCCCCCCCCCCCCCCCCCCCCCCNTTTTAGCCCCCCCCCCCCCCCCCCAGTCTTTTTATCACTGTATCACAGTCTAACCCATTAATGGTACAGGCTTCTAGCAGCTGTCAAAATGACAGAATGACAAATTACATATTTATCTTCTGCTGGTGCTGCAGTTGCTATTCAGGTCACTGTTTTTATGTAATTAATATTCTCCTGCAAGTGAATTTAATCAATGGCAAAACCTCTCGACTGGTTCAGACATGGAAACCGGAACATTGTGGTAAAACCCACTTGTCTGTGTGGTGCTACGATACAAATGAAGGCACTTGTGTTGCTGTCTATCAGGGTCCCTCATTAAATCCCATCCAGAAGAAGGTTTGCTTCTACATTCCATCTACTGACAAAACTGTGGATAATTCTGTGCTAATGGCAACTGCATGTTTCTCCCAAAGACGTTGCTAAAACTGTTAACCAGTGGCTTAGAGGAGGTGTCAGTAGCTGAAGTCGCACTACTGCAGCAGGAGAGCACATCTTTCTCAAAGTATGTCCAAGTGCAGATGGCACACAAGTCCCCTGAGGTTCATCTTAATTTGTGAACGTGACCTGAATTAAAGTTTCCACTGGGCTGCTCCACTCTAACTTCTATTATTATGAGCAGTGACACTGTAATCTGTGCTGTGACTGTCCATCCGCTACAGGAACGGGATAAAACAGCGGCATCAGCTGCGGGTCACTGGCCTCTCTGCTCCACTTGTCCATGACAACCTAAGAAGTTCAATGAGCCTCCTCCCCCTTGTAAACAGCACCCTGTCTCTACTTGATGGGTTTATGGTTGGTCCCACGTCACTGTGGTGATGGGGCTCTGCATCTCGTCTAGGAAGGGAGACTTTACAAAGAACGGTCCACACTGACCCCCATGAGTTGGCAGGAATTGTAGAGCTGTGCACCACATCACCCTCTTGGTGTAGTTCCTGTTCCTGAAAGGACATGAGCAGCGGTGGGGATACTTGCAAGCCCCCCTTGAAGGCTGTGCAGCTGGCCTGGTCCCTGGTAGACGGGAGGCTTGTGTGAAACAATGTGGCTGCAGGTGGCAGAAAACCGACTGAGTGCTTAGCCTTCTTCGAGAACAACAGTGAGGTAGAGTGGCTTTGGCCCAGTGACTCAGAAGTCCTGCTGGGGGTCTTCAGCTCATGTTGAGAATGATTGGGAGGAACGTGAACCCTCAGGAAGTTCACAAGTGCACTTGGTACTCGAGCACCACAGATCTACAGTCATATCTTCTGACCTGAGGCTGTATGTTTTGGACACTGGTGTGACATGTAGGGCAGCGTGGTCAACTGACCACCACTTGATGGTGGGTTTCATACAATGTACAAGGTAGGGCTGGACAGATCTGGGAGACCCAAACATGCTTTGAGGTTCTTCTGGTAACAGCTGAATGGCCTAAATGGATCATGTTTAAGATCTGTTGTGGATACGGATGCCAAAAGCTAAGGCCTGAGGAGGTTGGTTCCTCTGACAACGGCAACATAAGGATGTGCTGGTGGACACCAGTGATCTTTAAGAAAGGGGACTGGAGAAGGGAGCGGGGGGGCATCTCCTCCAGTGGAGGAATTCAAGTGGAGTCTAGTTCAGGAGTGAAAGGTACTTATGATAAACATGCAAATTAGTGATGACGTTCAGTCTTTTCTGATGAGGTCACTGTGTTTACACCTAACCTGCTCAACTTGGCACTTCAGTTACACAGGTATTTTCTGGTGGATGGGAACTGCATTATTCCCCCCCCCCATTTAAAATAATGGGAAATAGGCACTTAGACATGGTCTGTGTATTAAAAAAAAAAAAAAAAAAAATTGTTTTCAGGGATGAATGACATCCAGTACCAAACAGCTAGATGTTCTTGTTTGTTGGCTGCAGCCATGTGAAATAGAGACAAGTCCAGAGTCCCAGGACCATTATGATACCACAGGAGCCCAATAAAGTAATGCAGGTGAAACTGATCCTTGCACTTGTTTATGATGTGCAGGGCCCTTTGCTCAGGTAATGCTGACCTGTGAATTTGATTGATTGACGCATCAGTAGAATGTTAGGTGTGCAGTAAGTGAGGGACTGTGGTTAATGTGTGTGGCATGAATGTGTCCCGCAGGTGTGGGAATCATCCTCCAATCATACCTTTATGGGGCTGAAGTCTGTCCAGGTTCCGTTTGAACAGTTTTAACCAATTTCTCCACACATGCGGAACTCGTATGAATACACAGCTGCTGCAAACATGTCTGAGCTCTTCAAACGCCTGTTGGATTCAGCACAGGCTACACACCCAAGTCCACTTTAGGGGCCGTGTACCACGTCTAAGTCCACCATGGCGTACAGATGCAGAGGTGCCAGTAGAGGGCAGTGTGCTGCAGCTTGTAACTGCACCAGGGGGTCGTGTGCAGGATGAGTGTATCAGGCACTATAAATACAGCAGCAGTCTGCTGTGCTGATGTAAAATTCAGGCCTCAGGTTCTAAGCCCTTCAGTTACTGTTCACATTCACCTACTGCATTTGCTCACTGCTAACCCAATTGGCCGGGTCCCTGCACCGCACGTGTCTTCACACCTTCCACCTCTAGGTTGCTAGTGATGCTGGTAGGAACTTCTGTTTCAGACCACAAACCTAGAGACGAGCAGGAACAGCAGTTGAGTGAACGCTGTTGTTGCCCCGACATCGGTTGTCACTCTAGTCTAATTTGATCATCATTCCTGCACAAACGCTCGTCCAGAACTGATGCTCTTCCCAGTTCTATATACTATATATCATGTTTTCTCACTGTAGTCCAGCTGCCAACAGGGCAGGCTGCTGCTGGAAAGCTGAGGGAGGCCTGGCTTGGTGCTCCTTTCTGGACACCTGATTAAAGGTACTTAAGTGCAGGTCTGGATTCTATTGAAATTTTTAACTTTTTTTTTTTTTTTTTAATAAACTTCCTTCTCTCTGCACCAGGATTCCCAGGTGTGTGTGAGGTTGGGGCCAAATGGAGATGCCTGTGGGCCCCTGCGTGGCCGGCTTCCTGTGGAGCACCGTCGTGATGCTGTGTTTGATGGGGCTGGGAAAGAGCCTTGGTGTAAATGCTGAGAACCATTAAGCGCTGTAGTCAACCTTGATGTGGTCATTTATTTTTGTTCAGATGGGGACACATCCTGCATGAAATGGAGTAAAACGGTGAAATTGGTTTCGATAGTTGTCTGGACCACCCAGGACAGCTCTGTGGGATCCAGCCAGGATGAGGCCTTGACCCTCCATCTGCATCCCAGAGTCTGGCCCTACCAGCTAGGAATGGAAAGCTGGTGGCCTCATTGTGACAGCGAAGATGGAGCCGCATTAGACGCCACTGCAGGGCGGCTCGCTGCTGCATATTAGGGACCAAAAGTGAGTCTTTAGGCTTAGTGTGTTGTGACTTTGAGGCATTAGAAGGACAAACTTTGCCATGGAGGACAGTTCAATGCAGCTTCTCACCTGCCAATCGCTGGACTCCCAAGTGTTGCAGAGAAGCCAGCGCAGCACTTCTATCTCCTTCCTAGTTTGTGGACAGTGTTAACTATACTGCAGCTGCCATCCCAGCTCAGGCAACATCCAGTAATGTTTTTAAAAAAAATTATTTTTTTTTTTGCAACAAAACAAGAATCTGGCTTTTTTCTTTTTTTATTAATATCCTCTGGGGGCAGGGACAGGTGCAGTTCTTTTATGATTGTATAAAAGGTTAGAAATGGCTCCGATTTGTAGACCCGCCGCACAGAACTGATTTGCAAAGCTAAGGCTTAATTCCTAAAATCAGTCAGGAAATTATTATTTATGCGGTCATCTTCCCAAGAGCTTTTTTTTGTTTCAAATTTTAGCCATAACAGTTGTTTGCGCAAACAAAACCTCTGAAGGAATGTTGTGAAAACTTCATTTAGCACATCTCAATATGTGAGAGTGGACATCGGTTGCAAGATCCCCTGGGCTTGCGTCGGTCTGTCTGTGCTGTCCTCGGAGGCTGTCCCCCCGGCTCTCTGTGGACGGGGGTGGAGGTGTTTTTGCCGCTGCCAGCATCCCGGAGGTCTGCTCCTACATCTACAGCCCCCCACAGATTGTCCTTGGGCTTGCGGCTTCAAGGCTGGCGTCATGGCTTGTAATGTTCACTAGAGGAGACAGCTAGCCCCGGCCAAGTGAAATCTGTGCTGTAGACTACCGTGGTACTGTAGGCATTGGGGGGAATAAACACATTTGCGGCCTGCAAACATTTTTTTACTGATGTACACATTTATTTGGCTCATATCTTTGCACTTGCTTGCGATGCAACATTAATGCAAAGCAAAATTGCATTTTGGAATAATCAGATATTGACGATTCAGGACAAAATGCTGCCAGCAGATCAACGAAAGGCTAAACTGGACACTTTCAGGCCTGTGAAAGCGGCCTCTTCCGCCTGGACCGTCACACATGAATGGTTGAGACAAAAGACCTTTCCAAGACCATGTGCTGTTAAATCTGACAGACCCACACCTTCGGATGATGAAAAAATGTCAGTTCTAAGCTTTTGTTGGGCAGCTGAACGGTCTCTTTTGTAGAAGCAGCAGGTCTGCTGGGTCAAACAGGCATCCCAGACCACTAATGTGGAAATGGTTACAATTTGGCTGCACATGAGAGGAATCGTGATCTATGTAAAGCGTATATGTTTTTTTTTTTTTTTTTTTTTTTTTTTCCATGCAGTTTGGCCCGAGTGGCGCGTGGTAACAATTAGAGTAGCTGGGCAGCGCCGTCCGCGAGGCTGTCTGGAGCCAAGGACGACAGTGGCCCCATACGCCGTGCGCAGTGTGTGAGAAATACACACACACTCCAGTTGGCTGCCCTGCTGTGCCTTTGGCGTCTGCTCCAGGAGCCAGCAACATGTCAGTGAGTTCGCGGTGGCGGCAAGCCAGCCCCCACCAGCCCCCTCTTTTGCCTCACATAGCAGCACCGCATGCGAACCGGGGCCCTGACATGTTTACAAGTCTGAGGTTTATGACAGCTGTCCATGCGGTTTGTTGACTTGGGATAGTTTGTGTGACATAATTAATGGATTTGTTCTGTTTCTCTGTTCATTGCAGACAAAGAAGTAAGTAGAAATACCTTGAGGAGCAGAAAAACTGTAATCGGTGGGTTAGAGGAGATGTTTTTAGAGTCTCCTTCGTGGGGGACCTTCCTCTGCTGTCAAATGCAACCACAGCGAAGATGATGGCAGCGTGGTGGTTAACGGCCTCACCTTATGATCACAGTGGTGTCAGGTGCACTGAGCTGCTGTTACCTTCTTTGAATGTAGTTAATCTAAACTATAACACATTACAGTGCTGGTCAAACCACCATCTGCAAAATTAGATGAGTGATTTTCAAAAAACATGCAGCAGCAGCAGCGTAATGCTGACGCCCAGCAGGCGTCGTAATGGTTGAAGGGTGCTCACACAGGCTTACTTCTCACCTCCTGCTGCAGTTACTCTCACTTCCTGGTTGAATAAACAGGTAAACTACTATAGTTCAAAACTGTAACCTGCTTTGGAGAGAAGTGGAATCAGACACTTAATAATACAACACTGCCTGATCAGTGTAGCATACTTATCCTGACCACACAGTAAATACATACATCTGTATTACCAGGTATTTGTCTAATCCTGCACATCTAACCCACTCAAAAAACAATAAATACAGGGACAATGTGCAGATACTGTGTTCTATTAGATCTTTCAAGGTCTTCAGCCTGAAGTTCTTCGAATTACACCATTAGTCTTGTTGAAGGTGACACTTTTTGTATCTGACTCTGAGTTTCATCATAATACAAACATATACAACAAACAGTACATGTAATGGTTCAAACTTTCCTCAATGTTTGGAGAAACTACTTGCCGTTTAATGAAAAAATCATTCCTACAAGAACACCATTTTATTCTGAGAAGAATGTATTCCCTCAAAAACAGGTGGAGCA
Source organism: Arapaima gigas (assembly GCA_900497675.1). Lineage (NCBI taxonomy): Eukaryota > Metazoa > Chordata > Actinopteri > Osteoglossiformes > Osteoglossidae > Arapaima > Arapaima gigas. The sequence goes on along the minus strand of UFQX01001618.1, from coordinate 344,810 downwards.
CAATTACTGGCAACCCTGACCTTAAATAAACCAAATAAAATTGGAAATAAATCTTTGTAGTGCTTCTGCTATCCAGGAACTCCTTTGTTGTCTGTGACCATCTCCTGTTTCCCTGGGGAACAAATATAAGGTTGCACACATGTAACATCCTTTTATCATCAACATGAGGAAATCCAAAGCTCTTTCAGCTCTGGTGACAGTAAGGGTTATTGACCTGCACAAATTAGGAAACAGGTGTATAAAAAAAAAAATTCACAGGCAGTTGAAAATACTGTTAAGTGCCACAAAGCCTGTAATGAAGCTGGAGAAACAGCTGGAAATGTGACAGGAAGCGGACTGAGCCCACACACAGCAAGAAGGTCAGAAGACGGGCAAGGAAAACCCCAAAGATTCTCAACTGTACACTTTGGTTGAATCTCGGAGTTAAAATATTTCTAACCACCTCTGTGACGAGAAGCTTTTTAGACGAGGGTCGTGAAAGAAGCCCTTCCTAAGAAGAAGCCACAACATCCAGCACCTGAAGTTTGCCAGGCATCACTGGAACTTCAAATGGAATCGTGTGTTGCAGTCAGATGAGAGAAAAAAGTGAATTTTTTGGTCATGCACGCCATCGAACAAAGGGGGCTGCAGACAAAGAAAAGCACCTGATACCCACTGTGAAGATTAACGGCAAAATGAGTTCCACTACATACCAGGAAATTTTAGCGCCAAACCCGGGCTGCCTCTGCCAGAAGGTTGAAAGTTGACTGTGGAGGGACCTTTCAGCAAGATAATGACCCCAGATGTGCTTCAAAAACCAACACAGAAATGATTGCGACACTCAAAAGCAAAGTTTTGCAACAGTCACCAAATCTCCACATTGAACCCTGACTGAAAAGCTGCCGTCCTCAAACCCAGCACACCCGACACCATTAAGGACCTGGAAACGCTTTGCGTGGAAAAGTGGTCCAAGATCCTCTAAACCTAGCGAAACGTTACAGAAAGAGGCTCAGTTGTTTTCACCAGGAAAGGTTTCAGTAAATAATAATCGTGGGAATGGCAAATCTGTGTTAAAACACAAGGCTTCCACATTTTTTCAAACAAAGAAATATCCCTCACTGCCTGGATGGTTCATCTTGCATATTAATGTTTAACTCATTTTCTGGAGGGTCGCCGATAATTCCGGTGTTGACTATTTATTTTGCTTCAAGGCACCATGTGTTGCAATGGTCAGGCCTGTTCCCCCTGAAAGACTCATGTTCAAATCCCACCTCCTGCTGCAGTACCCTTGAGCAAGGAATTTACCCCGAATTGTTCCTATAAAAATGATTGTACTGTGCGAATTGGTAAATCACTGCAGGGAGCTCGGTGTATGAAGCTCACGCTGTAAGTCACTTTGCGGAATGAACAAATAAGATCAGGCAGTGACACCATGACCCTGCAGCACCGACAGGATATGTGCATATTTTGCTGACAGCCACCTGATTTGCGTTTCTGATGGGCATGGATATAAAAGGATGAACTGACCTCCTGTTTATTGAAGTCCCGTTGTGGTCTAACCCAGCCTTGATTACAGCTGCAATAATCTCATTTACTTGTAAGAAGCTGCCGAAATCTCAGCCAAGCAGAACTTTTCCTGTGTACAATATGAACAGCCAGCCTAGGACTACTGGGATACCTATGATGGTGAAGGATCTGGACTTACCAAAAATTTTCACTGAGGTACACCTTATACTGAGATCAGACTCAGTTCCTCCACCATTTCCTTTGTGTGGCTCAGAAGTCATCTTTACTGGACTGGATTACTGACACAGTACTGCTGCAGAGCTCCAGATTTGCACCATAACTGTGGACATGGTACTTGCATGTGCTCCGGAAAAGCTTCACATCTTCCACCTAACACAAGCTGCAGAAAAGCTAAATTGGTCTTAGAAGACACAAGCGTTTAAACCTCTTTTTGTAGAGTCCATGAAAAACACTCCTGGATGAAATGGAAGATCTGCAGCTGGAGTGACCCACAAGTGAGCCTATGTCTTCAGAACTGCTAAGAGTGAAACTAAATGTCACATGGCTACGGCTTTCCATTCAGGAGAAATGGTTCCAGCTTCTGACCAGTCGTCTCTGCACAGAACCACAGCAGCAGGAGAGCATCCTGCACCTCAGAAGCAACATCTCAGCATCTTCTGCCCCGCAGTCCTCATGAGTGGCGCACAATACAATACAGGAAGGAAGTTTAGGGCACTAAACTAGGAAGAGCAGCAGGGACTCTGGATTCCACTTTTAAATGCAAGCAACTGCCTGACTCTGCCATCATAAAATACACCTTCACATACAAACCATGTCCTTTTCTGCCAAACACTATAGTTCAGCTTTCACTGACTTCTGCTACGTTGAGACCCCCAATTCAAACAAGAAAGGAAAGTGAAGCACATAATCCAAAACAAATTAATAATGAACATAACTGAATTTTGGCACCACATTGCCAGCATGGAATCCATTCCCAGCAGCCATTTGGGAATGTGGTTTAAACCAGGACTCACAGGCCACAAAGACCAGAGGTTCTTTCTTTCTTTCTGGAGAAGCAGACATCTGCGCAATGAGCAGGCAGAGAGTGGGCTCTGGGTTTACAGTAACAAAAGGAGAACACACAACCTCAGCTCCTGCCAGATAACACCAAGCTGCCATGTCAATGTGCAGTTGCACCCAGACTCAAGTTCTTCACTGCAGCTTCTCTCACTGGTCTGCTGAGCGACACCCCCTGCCTGTGCAGCTCTGCTAAACCCCTTGCTTGGAATTGTGATATTTTCTGAGAGACTAGCAAATCTCAAAGATCTAAATTTGTCTTTTACTTCCATCCTAAAAGAAACCGCTGGAGAAACGCTTCTGCAACAACAGGAGACGCTCAGCATCTTTCATCACATTTTTGTCCAGCACAATGCAAAATGGCAAACAAATAAGAATCCAAAAACTTAAATAACAAAGGCAATCATTTAAAATGAGCCTAGAAAAAGACACCTTTATTGTGCTGGTACAGCCGTTTGTATCAAACCAGGAAGTATGTGTAGAAATTGGTTAACTGCATGCTTTATTTCTACAGTTCGAACACATTGCACATACTGATTCTGAACATCACTTCCCTCCTATGTTATTATTCCTATTGCTTTTGTCATGTTTCAAAGGCAGGTCATGAGGTGGGCTGCTTTTCCGGCTGGCTGCCATGCCTCACTGTGCGCTCGTGCTTCACCAGGTTTGAGCGATGGTTGAAGCCGCGCTGGCAGTAGCGGCAGTGGAACTGCCGCTGGTTCAGGTGGGTGCGACGGTGCTGCACCATGGTGGATCGGTGGGTGAAGCTTTTCCCACAGCCCTCCTCGGGGCAGACATAAGGCCGCTCCCCACTGTGGGTGCGCAGGTGCTCTGTCAGGGACGTCTCCCATTTGAAGGAGCGTGCGCAGGTGGGGCAGCGGAACGGACTCTCGGCAGAGTGGACACGCTCGTGCTTGTTACGACAGGCCGCTCTCTTGAAACCCTTACCACAGGAGCGGCACTGAAACGGGTACTCAGGCGTATGCACAGCCAGGTGCTTGCTCACGTCTGCCTGGAGCTTGAAGCACTTGCCGCAGACAGGGCAGGCATGCGGGCGGAGGTCGGAATGAACCAGGCGATGCTTGATCAGGTCTGCGCATCGGACAAACCGCTTCTGACACTGAGAGCACTCATACGGTCGGTCCCCAGTGTGCATCCGTTGGTGCTCCTGAATGAAAAGCAAATGATCCCAGAGCATCATTCGTAAAGCAGTTTGGAAAGAATGGACTATTAACATCTTTCTTAAGGCTACCTAAGAAACCCATCCATCAGTAACAGCTGCTTGTCCAGTGCGGGGCCATGGTGGTCTGCAGTCTATCCCAGAAGCACAGACTATATCAGGGCATTCAAGATCCATGCTGTCATTCTGCACTTTTACAGAAGTACAAGGAGAATAAAAAGTTTGGTAATCATTTAGTATCTCAATCTAATTCACCCCTGAAAATACATCCGGACACCGAAATTTCAGTAGCCAAAATAAAATGGGTCTCCCAGCCCATCGGAAACACCTGTATGACTGTGAAGCCCTGAGCTGAGCGGGGTAAACACGGTAAACGGTTACCTCAGTAGAAAAGACTGACTGTGGGTACGAGTGTCTCGCCTCAGATAAATTTGTAACAATATACTGCACAACACAGTTTGGTACAATACATACAGTATTTTTACTGCAGTACATGGTACAGCGTTTATTTGTTGATTTTTAAACAATATATGTTTTGTTTTTTTTTTTTAACTTTCAGTAAGCTTTAGATAATTTAGATAATTTGGTACAGCAAAACTTTCCTTAACTTTGATAACTTTAAGTATTCATTTTCAAGAGCTGCTACAGCAAAAAATTTGGATCTAAAGAGTTTGGATACAAATGGATTACTGTATTTCTCCTGGACCACAGTGCACAGAACCCTGAACAGGCAAAACCAGAACAAACAAACTAACTACAAGAAAGACAAACAAACTAAGTTGAGAAATGATAAGTAACATAAAAAAGGCAAAGGTAATGTGCGCAGTGAGTGCTGATGGTGCAGATGAGGCGGTGGGAGGGGGTCAGTGGTTAGTGATCAGTCCCTAAGCCAGTTTAGAGGGACCTGAAACACAGACACAGACTCAACACGCACACTTCATCCAGACTGGGATGGATCTGAACCCCATAGCTCAGGAGCGGTGCCAACATGACAAAAAAAATGAATGTTTACTGTAATCGCATTTCTATTTTCCTGAACCCTTTCAAGGCCTCCTTACCTGAAAACTCGAAAGGTTTTTAATGTTTTTGTCACAGATGTCACAGTGGAAAATCTTTGGAATCCGCTTATTATGGTACGCTCGTGCATCGGAGTCCTCCTCAATTTCCACTGTGATCTCCACAGGATGCGGGGGCTCGTGCTTCGGCTTCGTGACGTGACGCCGCTCTTTGTTGAACTCTCTGAGGAGGGTCTGTCGCGGGCACTCGGCGGGAAGACTGAGCTCGTGGTCGTACGCTTCTGTTTTCGGTTTGATGTCGACGTGCTCCACGCTCTCGGACTTCACGTATAAACAGTGCGCCGGGGGTTCGAATCCCTTCACCGGGGCACCGACGTCACCTTGGGGCTCCGCTTTGACCACGTGGTGCTGCACATGCCCACAGCCACTCGCGAGCTCCGAAATACCCACGTCGCTCTCCTCGCTCTTCACACTGACCTCCATGGTTCAGTCCCACCGGCAACTCGGGGCTCAACCACACAGAGCAGCAGCTGGAACTTTAGCTGGTCCCTTCCCAGACCTTAAGCTGACCACCCGAATGCGGTCGGACGCGTCTGACCATCGTTTACACCGCCAGGGAGACGGTTTGGTCCGCCAGGCTGCAGCTCGTTAAACAGTTTAACAGACGGGTAACAGTAACAGACGGGTAAACGAGCGATGAAGGTGTCTTTTTTCGTACAGCTGTTAGTAAACAAGACCAAACAGCTTCAAAAACAACCGGGCACCTCAACGTGCGGCTCAAGCACCGCCACCATGTGCTCCAGCGTCCACCACGTGAGAAAAGAATTTCCCCCGTCCACTGTACCTGTGTTTTGCATCCGGGGCATTAGGAAGCGTCCTTAGCAACATGTCCAAATGAGGTACGCGGCACTTTTTGTGTAATATATATCTTGTATGATTTAAACTAATAAAGCGCGTTCGGCATTCTGTCGCGCGCTTATTATAATGTGATGAATGCGAGTATGACGTGAAATACGTGCGTGTGACACCTACACAAATAGTTTCCCTCAACAAATGCGAAACTACTTCCGGTCTCGCGGCTGCCACGGAGCGCGAGGATGAGTGAGTCACCCCAGGGACGGGTCACAGATAGTCACGCGCGAACCTGGAGGTGGTGGAAGTGATTTTGTTTTCAGTAATGGAAGGGAACCGATCGTCACAGATCCCCTGCTGACACTGGTGGTTACACTCCACTCTTTCAGCCGGGTAGTTTTTATATATACGTCAGAAAAAGCACCATTTTGAAAGAAGGTGGTCTGTAGAGAGGTTAGTGTTAAGAGTATTCGATCCTGCAATGTAGCAATCTCAAGTATCTTTACCATTAAAAATCATCTCGCCTTTACATTAAATTTGTTTCCAAAAGAAATAATTTTCTAATTATTATACTATGGATTGGCATTGCATGGTATTTTATCACAGTTATGGCTAACTTTACAGTTTGAAACTACTTATGACATAACCACACACTTAAATGACTTATATGAGTCTTGCTGGAATCTTTACAAGGGCGATAAGCCAGGATTATTATGGCACAAAGTCCTGCTTTGATGACCCAATTTGAAACTAGTGGGCAAAAGCTGCACAGTGAGATGTTGAAAGCACGCTGCTCCTCAACCTGTTCCTCTATGTCCAGCCTGAACGCCATATCACACCAAAATCTTTTGCTGAAATATATAACATCATACTAATAAGATGTGAAAATACAGCAACAGAAACACCAATACATTTGTGTCCTCTCTCCTCTGTTTCAAAACCATATTGTGACTTTATTTTCAGAAACAACTTTTCAATTTTTCAATTGCTGTATTTTTTGTTTAATACCAAATAAAATCTATAGCAGCTTTTACTGTAGTGTAAGGTTTAACAGCCATGCTTGTAAGATGTTTTAATTTGAAATAAACTCTTTTTTCATGTAAAACTACATATGTCTGAAATAAACATTGTGATTATTACTGTCACTACAAATCTTAACTTTCTAATTTAAATTGTGTATTTACATTATAATGTATATCATTTTTATGAATAGTCGTTTTACCACACAATCCTGGGGCGTATTTCTTCCAGAGGTTTCGACACTGTTCTCCTGTATTCCAGCTCAGTAAGAGACAGCTGATGAAAATCTGTGAGGACCTGTGGAATCCGTCCTTTTGTCTGCTACTGAACATAGATGCACAGAATTAAATAGGCAGCGAAGTGACAATATTTAATCAATATTCAATATATATGCATATTTTAAATGTATTACAACCACTTGGTGCAACACTGACAGGAAAAACAGCCATATCACACAGGCAAAGCCAGGTGTTAAAGAGGAAAACATGCTGTCCAGCAACTTAGAAGAACCTTGAACCAAGAACCTTCTATACATCCACCCAACACTGTTACCACAAAGCTACAGAAGCAGCTTGTATGACTGACAGAATCACCAAAAAAGCATCACGACACACTTGCCTACAAAACTATTGTATAACCAACACAGCGTCAGGGTCACCGCCAGCCCTGGAATTCCACCACGGTTGGACACATCAACTATGTACACGCAGCAAATCATGATGGGAGCCAGAGTTCCAGCCGATGTTACACAGTGCCCCCTTAAGGGTGGACTGTCTCGCTGACCCACATTCAGTCCACACAGTGGTTGTGCCTGGGGGGGGTAATCTGTCGCTCGCCTCGCTGTAGGAGTGGGGACCCGCAGGCAGCCACCTCAGCCCAGGAGGGTTGCTGTTCAACCCCCTGTTGGCTTCACACATCCACCACACCTGGTCTCAGTCCCCTTGCTCCTTGTTGTCGCCCCATGTCAGGGTTGGGGTCCCCATCCGTGTGCTCCTAGACAGTGGCGATCACACAGGTTCTCAATGAGACCCCCTGCATTTCGCTTTGCTCGCTCGCTTCCCACGACTGGCTTGCTTCCTGTGGTTCAGCTGAAATTTTTGCCCCATTGTCCTTCCTTGCAGCCCTTCAGGTGTCCCTAGGATGGCAGACTGCTTTGACCGAGTGAAGGCAGCCATACAAACAGCTTCCTCCCCATGTGAACCAAATACTCACCGAGGGGCACATCCTTTCTGCCAGTGTCCCTTCTGTGGCGCTTTCTCAGAGTCTGAGCCACATGGGGCTCTTGGTAGTTGCATACATGGTGCCCTTGTCTCTTGCAGCGCTAGCAGGTGAGTGCTGTCTAGCCCCACCTAGGTGGTGCTGTTTCGCTCTCGCGCCACACAGGCCCATTGTCCGCAACACCGCTCGTCACAGCTAACGTCCGGCAGTGGCATGGCACATGTGCTCGCGCTCACTAGCTTCACCCAGGACAGCCTCTATGCATTCGACCTCCTCCAGGGTTCCCTCCAAACTAACAGGAGCAGCCAGGTTCAAGTGGTGATGGAACTGCTCTGGCACCAGGGCTCTGAGGAGTGTGTGCAGAGCTAGACCCTGCTGCAATTCCAGTTACACCAAGTAAGCATGGCGCACCAAAAACAGAATGTCTGTCGCCAGTGCTCCCAAGTACTCTTCTCTATTGCGGTGTCTCTGCACCGGGCGGTTACAGTAGTAGAGCGGCACTTCTTGCCACCTAAAATGTCGTTTAAGGGCAGCCATCAGAGAGGACAGCTTGCTGAGGAGCGATGCCCAACAAGACAGTCAGTGCTTGTCCCTCCAACACCCGTCCCAGCTGTACCGCTGCACATTTGTTGCTTCACAAACCTCCCAGGGCTTGGTTCCAGAATATTGTGGCCAGAAGACCTGCCGAAGCTGCTCCACATGCAGTTGCTGCTATGTTTCACCATCCAGCGGAGCTGGAAAATCTGCCATGTCACTCTGCTGATCCGTTTGGGGCTCCACTTCCTCATGCCGTCGTGGTCTCCTCCTGGTGTTCTTTTTTCCCAGCAAGTTCTCCTGTAGCTGCTTGACAGTGTTGCACATTTCTGTCATTCACTTACACAGGAAACAGGTTTCACTCTCGCAATTCATCCAACTCCGGCGCACTGCCCATCCCACCAATGTAACAACCCCCTTGGGCAGTCTTGTTCATACAGGGCCCCGAAGACAGAGTTGTAGGAACATAAACTTTATTCTTGGGTGGAATGATTGACTGCAGCACCAAACAAGCACTGTGACACACCCATCCATAGAATTACTGTACATCAAACACAGCCTGAGGGTCACTGCCAGCCCTGGACTTACTTCCACCACAGCTGGACAGATCAACTTTGCACCTGCAGCAAAGCATGACAATAAATATTGATAAATAATCAATACATAAACTACACTTATGCAAATATAAATGCATACTATTATCTATTGAAAATAAAATGCAAATTAACAATAAAAAAAAATTTTCTACAGTAATAGTTTTAAACACCGAACACTGAGTAATATACGACAACCATGAAATACATTTTATTGTTGATGACCCAGATGTCTAGATTTATGTGTTACATCTGAAACGTTACTGATCTAAAATGTATCTTTACCAAAAAATAGCTGACTCACAAGGTTCTTGCTAATAGTTTAGTTGTGTATAACTTTCGTTCTGTTATGTTGTCTTCAGCTCAGTTTGAATTCATGGGCTGCTGTGGTGTTGACTGCAGTGATGCACTTCAAACACAACCGTGTTACTGACAGTACTGGACAACCGCATCTTAATGGAACATAACTCATCATTATATAGTCAGTGACAATTTTTAAAAGCTACTTTTGCACCCTATTAAAACATACGTTTATACGTGGAGAAATGCAAATATGGCTATCTCTACAGAGCACACATCTCGCCTTCGTCCTATAGCAGCACTGCGAGATAAAGGCAGGATAACATGTAAAGCAGTACGAATGGCCCCTATCTTCTCCACACACTGGCAAGAAACTAATTACATTATGGACCCTGTATGTAAAACGGCAAATCCCGAAATCCCTCGCTTCTAAACACTATTGTAATTGTAAGCAGCTGTGAGTAGAACCCCAGGAGTTCACAGTCATAAAAGTGATATGCAGCCCCTGTGATGGAGCCCAGAAAGTACAGTCATGAACGGTTGGGTACAGATGTAATATGGCATTTTTTAAAAAAAACTTACGATTAAAAACTTACATCTTATAACAAATATCTAAGAAGCTAAGGAGGGTAAATCGAGAGAAAGAGAGCGCGGCGAGCTTCGTAACCGGGGACTCCCGACACTCATGCTAGTTCTACTGCCGCGGCTTTTGTTTGTGACTCTCAACTCCTCTGGGGGTGGGGCTTCGGCAACCGGGAAATGGTACAGCCCGCCCACCGGCCGTTATCAGCACCGGGAAATTCGATTCAAACTTTTCCAGTGGAGGGTAATATCCCCCGCTTGTCGCTACCGTTGACGGGCAGAGGGTATTCTAGCTCGACCGACTGTCTCTTCCCCTGCATTTAGCTTTTGACATCGTTCACATCTCCGCACAGCAGCGGCTTTTCCTCCCCGCCGTTCCCGGTCCTTTGGTAGTGGCCGATTCCACTCGTCTTCTCACGCCGGTTCAAGATGGCGGCGGTGGAACAGAAGGGCAGCAGGAACTCGGACTAAATACTTTTCAAAATAAAGAGCTCTAAAAAACCAACTGATAATTGGAGGAAATTGGACTTCAGAAATTTGATACAACGCACATCTTCCATTGAATAGCCGTAAACCATTTTTTTTCTATTGTGCTGAGTGTTTTCTATCAAAATGTGCACCTTCTAGCTAGCAGTTTTAGCTAGCTGACGCCGGAGAGAGGGACAGAATGGGCGAGAAGCTGGAACTGAAGCTCAAGTCGCCGGTTGGAGCCGAAGCAGCGGGCTACCCCTGGCCCTTACCCGTATATGTAAGTCTAGCTGTGAATTTGGCTTGCTGTGGACTTAACTTTGTACCTAGGACATTAGAAAGTGGAAAACGGGAGCAGAGTCGTCGAGTTAGCTAGGACGGCTAGAGCCCCTTCTCGTTATTCCGGTATGATTTATCACCTCAAGCTGGCTGAAAGCTGGTTAGTCATGTTTTCCTTTCGCCGTTAGGCGTGTAGTGGCTCGCGAAACACGCACAGAGGAAAATGAGTCATTAAACGTGTGAAAAGTCTACCGAAAACTGTGGGGCTTTTGAATTGCTGTGGTAACTTTGGGCTGGTGCGGCTTTCGTTTCCTCCATGTCATCACCGTCCGTGTTACCATGATTCGCTCAGCCCTCGTTGTTGCTACTGTTGCCAGGTACTAGTTTGACGGGAGGGCGCTTGACCAGTATTTCCAACGGCGATGCTAGTCGTCCGTCCCAAACCTGGTGACCCCATTTGCGGTGAATGTGGGACACGCGGCTCGTCTGTTCACGCTGCTCTGAAATGACCTGGCAATCCCCCCCGGGGGGGGCAGGTGTTCAGCAGAACATGACACACACCCCGATCGTCTGGCGGGTCTGCGGGAAGCTTCACGCACTGCCGTATACAGGGAGCCAGTGTAGAGCCAGCGCCATTGTTTACGGCGAGAGCGGGCTAGCAGCGCGTCTGTTCGAGAGCTGTTTCTTCATAAGTACAGACAGAACCCGGCGAAAGAAGCCTGGTGCTCGACAGGATTAAGAGCCCCCGCAATGTGCGGTTTGAAGAGGCTCTGCTCCCCGGGACGGGTAAAGCTCAGCCTCTCGGGTATGTGGGCACACCGCCCCTGTACACCCCCTTCCCTCGGCAGAATCGAGAGAAACGTTTTTTTTTTTTTTTTTTTTGCTTCCATCTTAAATAAAGTCCCTTTTTTGTTGTTGGGGGGGGGGGGGGGGGGTGAAGT